>WKFP01014364.1:1673051-1747051 GCA_011057875.1 Pterocles orientalis | reverse complement strand
GGGCGTCGCGGGCGGGCTGCCGGGCCTCGCGGCCGTGGGACCCGCGGGCACGGTGCTGGTGGCGCCCGTCCTGCGTGGGCCCGCGGTGCGGATGCCCCCGGCAGGTACTGTGTGTGACCAGCTGGCGGGCTGGGAGCGCGGTCTGCTCCGTTAACAAGCCAGCATGGCTTGTTTTAGGTGCTTTAAGGCTTCTGATGTTGTTGCTGTGCGTGTTGACTAACAAACTTGATACAGACACAAACATCACTCATGTTACTTCCATTAAAGCTCGTGTTTTCTGGCATGAGCTGTGCAGTGTGCTGCTATCTGCACGGATAGATGACTTCCTTCACATGAAAGGGGCTTGAGTTTTCCTTAGGTTGTACCTAATTAAGCATAAAAGTACTTTTTTTCTTTTTTTTCCAAGAGTCAGGTGCTGGAGGCTAATAGGATACTGTTTAATATCGATGAAAGGCCTAGTGTTGGAAGTACTGCTTTGTCAAAGAGGTTCTAGTTACAAGCCCCATATTAAAGGCTTGCAGGGTTGTCCATCCTCCTAAGACTTCTGAATAAAATGAGAAAGTACAATCAGTGGCTTGTGGGATCTCTTTTGTGCCCTGTGCTGCTTTCTTCTGCGCCCTATCAATAGTTTGATATGCTGCGTGCGAAACTGGGGGTAAAATTCTTCTTGCAGGTTTATTTTGAGAGAAACTTGCTACTGATGTGTTAAATCCACCATGAACACCTGAGGCTGCCCTGTGGTAGAGATTGTAGCAGTCACTGTGTTAATCTTTCTGAGCAAGTGTAGTGCTTTAAGCCTGTCTTAAGATACATAGAGCTCAGTAAAGATTTAGTATGAAAAAATCTTTTTCCTAATGAATGGTCCACGTGTGTAATAACTGCAGAAGGTTTATAGGATTCTTGGTGCTGATACAGGCACAGTCAGTGAGATCTTTTGCACTGAAGTATGGTTCAGAGTGCTAAAATAGGCATATGGTCTCTGTTCAAGAGTGGTGCTTATCAGAAACAGAATTACTTTCAGCTGAGTTGAACTTTGAAATTTAAAAGTTGATTTCAGCTTTGATTTGTATTTGTGATGACATTGGAATTAGTCTCATGAAAAGTGGCCTACAAAGCTTTTGTATAAATACTTCAAATGCCTTTCCTTTTCTCCTCTTTTTTGATTCCTTTAGAAAGGAATAGAAGGGTGTCTGCATTTCTAGGTAAAGCCCGGACTGTTCTAGAAGGCTCAAAAAGCAATTTATAGGAGAGAAATTGCAAAGCTTGAGAAGGGTTCAGATAAATGCCAGACATTTAAGTTGTATTACAGTCCAATTAGTTTCTTATATTTTTGTACCAAATTTGCTAGTTGGGTAATATTTAAAGAAAATTATTTTTATGCGAAGCAGTCATTTCCTATGCCCCTCCAGAGTGGGGTCACAGTCATCCAGGACACCCAGAGGAGTTCACGTTTGTGACCTTGTCATGTTTCTTGCCTTTGCAAATAAAAGTTTTTTCTGGCTGTTTCCTTATAGAAGTCCTGAGTTCCCTCTTCAGCATTGTAGATGGATAAAGTGGATACAGGCCAGTTTCTTCAAAAATTGCTGATTACCTTGAGTGATGGTGGTTCGGAGTGTGTACAAGGATGTTCAAAGAGGCAGGGTGGGGGAAGCAACCTAAGGACCTGAAAGAAACAGATTTTCATTGAAGGCACTAAAGAAAGTTTTATGACTTCTGCACCCTCTCTCCCTTCTGTTCACTGGAAATTTAAACAGTTCTTTTGCAGTGCTTTGGTTAGTTTTTTTTCAGTCTACATGATTTGCAGTGGAACTAGCCAAAAAGAATGGGATTATCTCAAGATAATCAGCAGCTAAAATATGTTGTGAGATGTGGGCATGTAGACAGGCTTATGTTAAAGATAACTGAAGATTTGTTTTTCTTTTCAAAATATTTAGAGTGTTTGGAATACTTCCTGTGACAGAATGCTGCTGTTTCTGTAGGCATGTTAAGTGTTCTTGATCTAATTTTTTTTTCAAATGTTAAAATCTTTTTTAAAAGAGTACAGTGGTAAATGGTATTGTTAAAGTGCCTGAGATACTTGGAGAAGGGAGGAAAATTGATACAAGGAATATCTTTCATAGTTGCAGAATGGAAAATGAAAAAGGTAGCTAGGATACAAGCTTTGGGAAATTTTTACTAGTTGCGGTACTGTCAAATGCCCCAAAAATCTGTGAGAGGCTCTTTATTTTGGAGGTTGTTCTGAAAGCCTAGTTTTGCTATTATACTGCAGTCACTTGTCTGGTAAAGAGGAAGATACGGGATTAGAATATTAATTAATGTATATTGTAAAATATTTTAATTTCTGTGTGTAAAAATAGCAAGATTTTCAATTGTTTTAAAATACTTGGCACTTCTTTATACTTGTAATGAAGGGAAAGTTGATGCAGTAAATGGCTGAGTCTCATTTCTGTGGGACTTTTGGTAAATGGCTGAGAACTCTGCAGGCAGTTGCTTATTGTAGCCTGCTGTGTTTTCGTAGCTAGTTTGATTCGGTTTCTTGGCTGGGCTGTGCTGGCAAGGTTTGGTCATGAAGGCTCCGTTGCTCTGTTAACTAAAACAAAATACTGGCTCATTGTTTCTGCTGAAAAATCAGACAGTGATTGTTTTTTGATGCTACTGAGCTTAGCAGTGCATTTTAGAGCTGCTGTTGCAGTTCTGAATGGGCAATTCTTGTCTGATTCACTGGAGGATGCAAATAACTGTCTGGACTTAGGAACTATTGTCTGTATTACAGTATCAACTGAGAGATTTCTGTGCTCTGGGATTTAATAATGTCAGTAGTCTTAGATGTTTAAGAAAATGCTTTATTGGTCAGGTACTTTGTGAGAATTGTAAATAGATTTTCAAGGAAGTGACTGTCATCTCAGGAGGTGACTCAGTGAAATAAAGCTTGGTGGAACTTGTTTGTGACTCATGATCTGCTTTTATTGCTGTTTAGTTGTGTGTGTGTGTGTGCGCGCGTGTGTGTGTTTTAGTTAAGGCTTCCTACTGACAGGTGGATACAACAGGATTAATGATTCCTTATTGTCAGCCCGGTCCCTTAGTATTTTTTGTAACGTGGTGTTTTTGGTGCCTTGGGGAGCACTTGCATGTTGTCTGCTGTATTTAGGATTCTTTGCTTGAGTAAGAGCAGATGTACTGCAAAATACTGGAGTTGCTGTGCCTGTTGTTACTGTGTATGTTTCTCTGTGGCTATAAGGCATAGCCCTTGGCTGCAAGACAAAGTACCTTATTGATTGTTTTCCAGTGAATTGTGAGAGACCTTTTGTTTGTGTGGGTGGTGTTGTGTGTTGTTTGGTTTTTGTTTATTTTTTTTTTTTCTCTTGCGTATATGGATGAGAGAGGGAGAAAAAGAGGTTCTGGGTCAGCACTGAAGGGTTCCAGATGCTCTTGTGTTGTTGTGTGAGTCTGCGTGGTCCTGTTGAAAGCAATTCCTCAATGCATACAGGCTAAATACATTCAAGCTAAATGCACCACTGTGCTCATGCTCCTCTGTTTCGAAATGCCGCTCCTCCCATTGAATTACCAGCTTTGTGGTGAAGCCCTTGGTTCAGTTGGAGATGCCGGTTTGCTAACTCAAAGGCCTTTAATACTGTTGGTACAGAAAGTGATGTGTGCCCAGGGAAAAGAAGGGCTGTGAGACTGGCAGGTGAAATCCACGGTGACTTTTCTTTAAGCTGCAGTTAAACTTCGCACGAAAAATGTATAAGAACATCTTGCTGCTCCAGAGGTTCTTTATCTCTCTGGAGGTGCCAGAGGTGGGGAAGTGGTGTCTGTCATTTGTGTATGAATTTACTCATGTTTGCGTGCATGGTGCTTACCTAGGTGACTTGTTTGTCTGAAGTCTTGTCCCTAGAAGCCAGTTGACTGGGTGGGACATGGGAGCCCTGTAGTCAGATTAATAAGCACTGCAATTTGTCATTTAAAGGCCAGTTTAAAACAGCCAGCAAGCAGGAGGAGTACTAAATGTTCTTGTAGTTTCTCTAAAAACATTGAGGGTAGGAAAAATGACAGTTTATTTGGACTCCAAACGCTATGCTTACAAAAATGCTTGCAAAAACATAACTGATTTCTCAAAAGATATATATGTGGAAAGTTTTGAAGGAAGTCCTTTGTTATGAACATTTTTTTCCATTTTGGGCAAATCTTAAATATAACTGTATTACTCTGCCTTTATAAAGGACTAAATACTTTTGTGGCACTTTTATCTTGGATCTGGTCCCTAGGTCTTGTTTTTTTTTCGTATTCTAGTTTGTCTCAGAAAGTTTATTTTATTTTATTTTATTTTATTCTATGCTCTAATAGGGGTGGTATTAATCCATAATCTTTGTTTTACCAAAACAATTCTAAGCTCTGTTTTTAGGTTTTTTTTTGCTAGGAAATGTTTTAACTATTCATTCCCACATTTGTCTTAGTATCGCTCAATCAGCTACAGTATGTTGGCGAGCTTTTACATTGTCTTGGAAACGGATGTATTTCAATAAACAGCTTAATTATTACTTCTGCATTCAGCCTTCAGGTTTGTCCACTATGATATCATACTAAAAAAGGAGAATCTGACTTGGTGCGCTGCTTTTCCATTACTGTTGTATGAGTTTATGGGTAACTGACTCATATGTAGGAAGAAAGGCCGTGTAAGGAGGGGGAGTAAAGAAAAGGGAAGGAGACAAATGATTTTAAAAATTCTATATGAAACAAACTGTTATTGATGTAATAACACTGGTGGTGGTACCTCACTGAGACTGGAAATAGCTTTAAAGTGGCAGAATTTGGGTCTCAAAGAATTTTCAGGATCACTTTCACAGTGATCCTGAAAAACTGAGAGTTCAAAAGTGCCTGCCTTTTTCTCCTGCGTAAAATGTCTGCTGCTGTGCTGCATTGTAGCCAGTAGTGTTGGTGTAGTGAGTTTTTGTAAATTTCCAGTCTCCTTTTCTCTTTGTATCGGTTGTTTATAATCCAAAGAGAAAAACTGCCTTTGGACTGAGTCAGACTTGTCCTACAAAATGTCTTATAGGACATTATGTACATATGTAACATAAAAAAGAAAATTTTGGATCCCTTTGTTCTTTTTAAGAAGTAGACTACTGCCAGTAACTTGGGCTTTTGGCTGAATATTAAGTTACCTCATGTTAATGTGTTTCAGGGGAGCCCAGTTGAAGGGTAGAGCTGAGTAGAACTGGTGGAAATTCAGTAGGCAAAACGAGGATAACTCATCCTGCAGGTCAGACTTCAGTGTATGTGATAATACAGAGTTCTCATTTTTGTCTTCCAGATCATATTTATCAAGTTCTGAGTACTATTCAGTTGTTATCACTTGAGAGACAGCAAAGATTTTGTAATAACTGAGTGTTAAAACAGTCACAGAAGGAAGCCATTGAAGAGCAGTACAGAGTTCTCAGTAGTGACTGCTTCCTGTTGCTCTTTGCCTGGTGGAAGATGAACTCTGAGTAGTCTTGTATGAATTTGGGAAGAAGGTATTTAAACCCCAAATGGTATTTTTTGTGTATTTATTTCCAATGTGGGAAGCACCATGTAGTATGATAGTCTTAATGTTAAAAAAAAATTATCTGGCATTGGATGGATGCCAGGAGGTGCTTTTGCTTGCTGCATAGAGTACAACTCTAGTTTTTTTTCCTAAGTATTTGAAAATAGAGGGTTGTGTTCTACTGGTATTTTCTTAAAAGCTTGATTTTTTGTTTTTGACAGATGCAGTTATTTGGGAATAATGGTTCATGTTATGTGACTGTACTTTCCTCCTTGCTTGTTTGGTATGATAGGTCAGTTGAATCGCACCATGCTGTGCAGAGCCTCACATCCTGCTGCTGAAGCAGCAGATTTCCTCCCCTATTGAGCAGAACATTCTTTAGTCTTTCGTAATGATGCTAATGTCATAACTGCAGCTTTCCTAGGCGTGAAGACCTATTGCTTCATTATTGAAAACTCTCTCTAGCCCCCTATTAAGATGCCTGTGTTTCATCCTTAATGAATATGATAACACTAAAGGTCTTGAGCAATTAATACCGTTGAAAAAAGATTCTGCTTTGTATTTTTATATTTCATTCTGGAGTCTTGCTTATGTATAAAGATGTAACCATTCTATGTCAGGGAACGGACTAAACAGAAATGATGGGCTCATGTGGATGACTTGTTGATTGAAATGGGCTTCTAAATCCCACTTTACCAGATAGTGCCACAGTTACATTGGTAAACCAAGGAAGCTTCTTCATATGAAAGATTTAGAAAATCAGCATATTAGAAGAACTTTAGGAAAAAAGTCTATGCAGTACCTGCAGAGTATCTTCCTTTATAAAAGCGTTTTTTGTTCCTCTCATGTTATGTGGTGTTGTGGTAGTTCTGTAAGTCTTATCATCAGTACTTTATTTCTTACATAGGGTTACTTCAATAACTTATTTATAAAGAAAACTTTGTATTATAAGAAATTAGTGATTGCGCTGGACTTTATTTGGACCGTTACCTTGACTTGAAAGAGGAAATATGTAAGACTTGATTCCGTAAATGTTTTTTTCTTGTGCCTAGTGATTATGCTATAGACACTTCCATTAAGTGAACTGTTGCAATGTTTTAATGACATCAAAATCTGTCTTACTTTCCAGTGTAAACCTGTAATTTTTATGCCACCAGTACATCCATTCAGAAATGATGGCTTGGCTTTGTTGTGGCAGGTGCCATAGCACTGCTCCAGTGCTTAGATTTGCTCTGGGAATGCTCCTGAATTGGGAGGTTTAGACAAGTTGCTTGTTGGTTCCAAGAGGATGCACTGCCAAAGTGAGACCTCTTACTTTAATGCTTTTCTTTATTGGTTATTACATGTATGAAAAGGAAAATACAGAATGCTTGAATGAACATGCTTCTTGCATCCTTCCTCCTTCCTCCTTCCTCCTTCCTCCTTCCTCCTTCCTCCTTCCTCCTTCCATCCTCTAGACTGTGTCATATTTTGTCATCAGTAAACTGCATGCTCATACTACGTCTTACCTGTGTTTTTTTTTTTTAAATGGCAACAAGCTTCTGCTTTTAAAAGAAATAATCTTGAAGTTTTCCATTCACTAATTAAGTTCTTTCTTTAAAGAAGTTCTTAATATCTTGCTTATTACTTGAACTGTGCGTTACCCTATATGAAAGCCTGTTGGGAAACCAGGAGTCATACAGGAAGTTTTTTTGCTGAGTAAAGACTCTAGAGGGCTTGCATTTAGAAAAAAAAAGTCAGTATTTGTTAAGCTTGCAGGAAAAAATGAGGCAAATACATTACTGGATGAATCAAATGTCTACTTAGTGTGAATTCCATGACAATGCACTTTACCTGCAAACCACATTCCTTCCACTCACATTGAGTTAAAAAGTTGTTGCCTGTAACACTGATTTTTGTTGAGGTATAACAATTTTTTTAATAAATAGAATGATTTGCTACAGTAAAGGGTTGTCAGCAATCTATTGGATTATTTTTACAAGATGGTATATTTCATACTGAGTAAGAACTTCTAAATTTGAGGAAATATCTGGTCTGCTCTGGTGTGCCAAAAATATGGCATGCTTTGTTTTGACTCGTATTTTCTTTAGGTTATTCTCTCTACTGAGATTTTCTATAGAAATTGTCTTTTCCTCTAGGTTGTCCACCCCCATTCTGTAGGATAGGTTACAACAATATACTAATATCAGGTTTACTTTTTTGGCATATTTTTCAGGTCTGTTTCTAGCAGTTGCCTTATTTAGCAGATATGACTTTTTTTTTTAAATTTATGTTGAAAATTTGGCTTCTGGCACCTCAACCTATTCTTTGCCCAAAGAATACAAGATTGGAAAGGAGATTACTCCCTTGAATTCTTATGTTTTGTGTGTGGCTGGGGAGGACTTGCTGAAATTTTTCGAGGACTGAAGAGAGTTAAAATGCTCAAATCCCACAGAATTAGGCTTGTTTGAAAAACCTAGCCGCTGTTAAGTCACAATTAATTTTCCCCTTCTGGCTGTAATTAATGTATTCTGAACAAATGTTTCAGGAGTCCCTGGCACTACAAGCTACAAAAGGAAAAGGCCTTGAAGAGCTGGAAACTTGAAGTAGTAGTGTTGGGCAACAAAAAGGAGAAAGATCATTGACATTTTGATATTGTGCATAGAGAAACACCGACGTTTGCATAGTAGTAGTCATGATGCAGGCTTTGCTTAGACTGCTATGAAAAAGGAAGATAGATTTTTTTTTTTATTTTTTTTTTTTTTTTGGATAGCTCTCATTCAGCTGCTGACTGGTGGGAGATACTAACTTTGCCTTAAAAACCCTCATAGAAACCACTCCACTGGCTTTACAAATAGCAAAATTAAGAATTAATTTTTGCTCGAAATACTCAGTATAACTCAGAAATGCTTGAAAGAACACTCATGGCCTGTGCATTTTAAATATATTACTTCTGAGGGCTTTTTCTCCTTATGATTGTTGTTGTATTAAATTCACTTATTTTTTCAAAACTGTCAAATGAACAAAATTGGTCTAATCTCTTACTCTTCTCACATACTTCCACTTAAGTAAGATGGATTGGATGGGACTATGCCAGTGTTGACTCCTTAACCCTTGAGTCTGGAAAAATGTTGGTTTAGGCCATTTTCCATTTAAATTAGATTGTGTCTTGTGGGGGAGTAATTGCAGCAAGTCAGAGTAGATGGTTTGCTTTTGTACATGCAGTGTGCTTTTTCTTATCAGACCTTTCAGGTAGTATTAATCATGCGGTACTAAAGTTGGGCTGTCATCCATCTCCTCACTCTCCTCATCCCAGGTCTCTTCTGGCTGTACTTGCCATGTGTTTTTTTTGTTTGTTTTGCTGTAGCAGTGTTCATTGCCATTTAACTCTGAATAGAGGCTGAATACCTACTTTGGTTGTGTTTTTTATATATCCTGAATTTTGCAGTTATGTATGTTGCCATCGTATTCTTTCTTGTCTGGAAGAACAAAATACGTATTTGTTGCTATCATAATTTTATTAAATAAGCCATATTCAAAGACACTACAACAACACTAGGTAGGTTGTTTTTGGTAACTTCAGATGTTTCAAATGTAGCATACATCTGGCAGTATACACACGTTGTTTGTCTTGGTATGGTACAACTGTCTTTTGAATGGAATGAAAGTGGAGGAGTCTGGCTTATTGTTCATACTGCAGTTCATTAACGGCTGTAGATAAGAAATGAGCATCTCACTAAATGGAAGTCTTGGTCAACCTCTGACTCTTGCCTTAAAGGTTCGAGAATAGACAATACGAAAAAAATACCAGCTTCTTTCCAGATGGCTGAGTGCTTGATGTGTCTTTATGTTTAGCTGTCATTCAAATGTGAATGCTGTGGTGATTATAAGTGTCTTCCATTTTTCTGCTTTGAAATGATCCCTTTTATGCATTGTGTGTTTAGAGATTAACTGTTTGGCTTATCAATAGGGATTTTGAAGCAAAAAAACCCACCAACTTGATGGTATAGTAAAATCCAGGATGTTAGTGTTCATAAACAGACTCAACAGTGCAGCTCTTAGCTCCATGTACCATGTTCCAGGCAGTAGTTGTTTTGAAATAGGTTGTAGTGGACTATGAATATTCTGCAACATGTTGTTTCACTTTTGAAACATCATGTGCTTGATAGGTTTCCTGCTATTGGTTTTTGTTATTGCAGAAAAACATTTTTTCACTATGGCGGGGGAGGAAGTTTGATAGAGTTTCTTTTAATTGGGAAGAAAAAAGCAAGATTTAGTTTTTAATCTAGGATTGTGAATCATACTTTTTACGTTATGTTTTAGATAAATATGCAAGTATATATATATACTAAGATACAGGCTACAATTTAATGATAAAACAGTTTAATACTGTTGCAATCTTGCTAAAGCTCAATTAATTTTTAGGCTTTTTTTCTTCTTGTTTTTTTGTTTTGGACACTAACTTCGTAGTGTAAGAGATACTCAAATAATGCAGCCAAAGCTGTTGCAGGTTCTGTGGGACGCCAAGTCACTTGCCTTGTGCAACCATTCTGCAAGCAAATTCTGATGCTATCATTTTTTCTATTAACTGACAATGGCTGTTTCCTCACTTAGTAGCCATTTAAAAAAGAGAATCAAGTGCTTCATTGCACGTGCTGGTTTCCTTTTTCAGGCACCACACGTAGTGATAAAATTTAGTGAAAGTAGATCCAATTACTTTGCTCAAAAGCTTTCAGCATCTTGTGGCTGAACTTGTCAGTGACTGTCTCTCTACCCGTGTTTGTGTGTGTGAGTTGGGAAGCTGAGATATAATCACCTCTGTTAATGAGAAGGTAACGTAACACTGGAAGTCCTACTGACAGTGCATTGTGATAAAGCATTCCTGTAACGTTGTTAGCCTTGAGCATTCTTGTGAATAACGCCTATATTACGTCCTGTTTGCTGCAGGCATTCCCAATAGGTCTTTGTTTAATTTTACAGTGAAATCTTACTTCTGTAGGTGCTTGAGCATGGCATAATATGTGGAACCAATGTGTGTAGATACAGTTGTGGAGCCCAAAGAGAATGAAGGAGGGAGCTGACTGAAGAGTAAATTGGAGTCATCTGTATGAGTGATGAATGGCATCAAATTGCATATGGAAAGAAAGGTTGTAGTGGCATCTCAGGACTGTTGCAAAGTCTATGCAAATACAGCATTTAATAAAATTTTCTTACCAGATGTTGTTTTAATTTAAATTTCTTGTGTGGTTGTACTGACTGGATTAAAATTGTGTAAGGCAAGTTTCCATGTGGCACTTCTGCAAGCTCTGGAAAGAAATTCCTGGTCAGATGGTTGGAGAAAGTTGCCACAGAACAGTATCTGAACGTGTGCCTCAGGTGTCATTTTCCACATTTGAGCTACACACATCTAATTTAGTTGACCTTTTACTTTCCACCCCCCCCCCCTTTTTTTTTTCTTTCTCTTGTGACGAACTTACTCCTGCCTCAAAGGGACTCTACCTATATCTTGAAATATTTCTAATGCTTTGGGTATGTAAAACTGCCGTGACTGTCTCAGCATCTTTCTAGCACTGGGGCCTACAGTTGTCGCTAATGGGTCTATTTCGGAGTGCTGTGACCAAAGGTACTGTGAAAGATCATGTATTTTCTCTGCCTTCTGAGTGAGGAAGAAGACCCCAAATCCCCGCTTAACACTTCTCTAAAGAGAGCAATGAACTGTAACTGCTAGTAGGTTTTCAGAGAGCGTGGAGAGAACTGATTTGGGCTGATATGGAAAGTGGCACCGGTGGAAACTGGTGCAATTGCTGCAATCCACCAGACTTGCAAGTGTGAGAAGACAGTGGTGGCCTGGGGTGTGACAGGCTTTACTGACCATGCAAGTCAGCCAACCTTCTGGCAAAATTCCTCCCCAGCCTCTGCTTGGTGGTTGATCCATGCAGGAAATAGGGTGGCACTGCAGCAGAGAAGTCCTGTTTTTCTGTGAAATAAGCAAAATACTTTCACATTAGTGAGGAAGAAGATTTTTTTTTTTTTTGTCAAAAAATATAATGGCTTTCTATGTGGAGTTAAGGTTATACTTCTGTAATCTACTACTACTATTTTTTTTCTTACTTGAGCTTTGTCTAAAGCTTGGTTTATGTTACAGGGTTTTATAGGATTTCAGCATACTTGTCTGCATTGTCTTACAGGCATTTGTATTCTGTTCTGTGGGAGTTTGAAGTCTGCTGTTACTCAATCACGTTTGAAACTCCCAGCTGCTTCTGGTAAGCAGTCCTGTGTCAGCTGCAAATACATTAATCACTTTATAAAAGAAAGCCCCAAACAGTTGTAAATAAAATGATCTTTGATAGTTTCTAGATGCAGGACTGAAGTCGTGGCTACTGTCACTGTAGATGCTGACCCATTTACAATTTTTTGTTCAAGATTTTCAGTGCAGAGTTTGTAATAAACCGAGTTGTACGAATTTTACAGCCAGCTTGTGTTTTTGCTATTTTGCCAACTGAAGATACCTTAAATTCAAACCATTCAATACAGCCACAGATAACAATGTTGTTCACTTACTTAACCTGGACTTTGTGTTTGAAATACGGTAGTCTTGTATGCATGCCTGCCTTATTTTCTTAAGTTGTGTCCCCCCTGTCCCTCCCCTTCCCCCCATTTCTGTGTGAAAAATAGGTGGAAATTTGAAGGAGTAGCTTTGTAGTTCTTTCTGCTCACTTTAAGTTTGATTTTAAGAAGTCATGACTGTGGTCCCTCAACCCCCCAGTGTCACCTTCAGATATCAAACAAAAAGCCAGACTCAAGGCTAATTAACTATTTGTCAGGTGCCTGTAGCTGTGTATCAGTTTGCTTATTAGCATAACAATAAAACTCCGGATGTTGTAGCTAATGTTTGACATAGAGAACTTGGGATATGAAAGTTAAAGCTTAAAATGTTGTGGTTTTACTTAGAGATGTTTGGTTATGGAGGTATTGTGTTGACTTACATAGGGGTGGGACTTTTGTATTTCTACATTGTTGAAGCAATCTAATCTAATGGACTTGATGATCTACAGGATAGTCTTAGTTTATAGCTGAAGATCAGTTTACACTTAGGTTCTTACATTTGTGTAGATATCTTGGATTCAGAGCCTGGCATACTGTGCACTCTGGTTTCAGCTGAGACTTTAAGGGGAGTTCTTTTTTTTCTGTAGTTGTTACAAGTGCAGTATGTGGGCCTCTGTCTAAATGCGTCTCCAACTATCTTTGCCGGTTCTGCTTTTGCGTACTTGTTCTTTACTGAAATATTCTTCTTAAATTCTTCACCTTGAGAGACTGCACAGGATTGAAGCTCTCTGATGTCTAAGCCTGTCTTGCTATAAGGAGGTGGCTATTCTAACTTGTAAATATTCGATTTTCCATTTACTCAAGAAAAGCAGAATGTGTTAATTGCACATGAAAATGAATCAAAGGATGAAAGAGGAAGAAAAAGAATGGGAGAAGGATAAGTCTCATTAATCCAAAAGGAAGTTTGGTGTATGGTGGTATGAAGAGGATAGGTGGATGAAACAGAAAGAAGTGGTTATCAGTCCTCACTCATGCTGTTGTATTTTGACTTTTAGTCGTAGTAGTACCTAGTCCTGTTAATTTCTCAGAGCGTGATCATTTGAAGATTGCTAAAGATCAAGAAATATTCCATGCCCTCTGGTGACTAAGGAGTGACTAGTCCTTAGTCACAACTAGATTGAATATTTTTTTTTTGACCATTTATCATGTTAAATATAAAGCTGATAGTACACTGTGCTTATGCTGTGTTAGTCTCATTCCAGAGACTGAAATGAAATTGCTTTTTGTTTGTTGCTGTATCTGCCTTCGCTCAGTAGTCCCCTTGACTTCAAAGAAAAACAAGGGAAGATTTTTCAGCCCTTTCCCAGATTGGTAACAGGTTTTTTGTTATGACTCTGTGGTACTCCACAGGCCTTATACATGGATTGTTTGGTTTGCTCTGTTTGTTTGTTTTGCTCTTTCCACTTTCCACTCTGATCCTGAAGAGCCAGCAAGGCAAACAGTGTGAGCAGACTTCACAAGAACTGCAGATGTGCTGAGACAGGAACAAACTTAGTGACAAAGATAAATCTGTTTCTGTACTGACCTCGTCTGATTAGAGTCCCTGTTTTGACATCAGCTTTTTTAGCACCTTCAAAGACGGAACCTTTTAAAAATTTAAAGCAACCTTATGTAATTTTTTTTTTTTTTTACAGGACTTCTTTTCTACTTTGTAGTGGCCCCATTTGTCAGCTTCACATCCAACGATGATTTATTAAAAAACTGAGGGAAGGATAAGTTTTCACAACTAATCTTGGAAGATAAAGTCAATGAGTCTAAACAAAAATTTGGTGTGTGGGAGAATATATAAAATGAGATTTTTTTTTTAAATTTATTTTTTAAAAATTGCTTGTTTACATGGATTATCATCCTCTGCTATACTCTAAAAGCAGATCTCCTGAACAGTAGGGAAAATTGTGTTCTGAAAAAAATTCTTTGGTTCAGCTCATATTTGAATGTTTAATTTATTCCTGTTAGGAGGAGTAAAATTTCTTCTTCTTATGTTGTTTTACTGTGTGAATAAAACTTCTTAACCTCTCTGAAAATCAAAACGTATGCTTTGGCCTGAAACAAAGCATCGTGGATATATTATTTAGACTGGCTTTACTTCCTGTGATCCCTCATTTTATTTCCTGTATTGAAATCAGGACACATAAGGTGACATAAACCAGGCATAAACAGTTCAAATGTGTCCTCCTTCAGTAAACATCCATGTTAAAAAGCGTTTTGATCTTTTGAGAGACTCAGGTTTTTTGTGGTCGATATATTTTCAATCCTTGTGAAAAGATTGTCCATGATGCTCATTTGCAGGTAACATTTTCCTTTTTAAAAAATGCACTGATTTAAAGATTCTTCCATTACTTTATTTCCTACATGTTCCTCATGCATGCAGATACAATTTTTTTTTGTTTTGTTTTGATTCTAATTTGAACTTGGAAGCAGTTCAGTATACTGAATTAATAAGGGGGGGTTTACTAAGGAGACGTTTTAGAATAGTAGTTGTCAGCTAGTGTGATAGGATGATACCATGCTCAGTAGTTAGGTTGTAATCTGGTATTCTTTTTATTTTCTTGAGGTAGTTGGTCTGAGATTGCTTAAGTTACTATTCGGTGAACACTCGTTTTAAGAGGCCCTCACGTGGCAGCAATGGTGTCCTATCCTAGCCTGATGGAATGTGTAAGGTCTTTGTGATTACTTCAGCTATGTACTTAAATATGTTACAGTCATGTGAAAGTCTAGAATTTCTAGAGCGTTTACTGAAGTAGTTTGTTTAATTGTGCCTCTTCTTGAAGAAAGGGAAATATGAGAGAGCAGCTCTCACTGAGTTATGAGTGTTCCAGCTGTGAGGTTAGTCTCTTCATTGGCAGGTGCCTTCCTAGTTGGAAGCTGACAGATGGAAACACTGCTCAAAATTATGCCACTGTCAATATGGTGTTTTTTTTTTTAATTTAAATTCTTGTTTGTTTCACTTTATGGCTTATAGTAAAGAACAGTTTCAGGGCTGCGTGCCCATAACTGTGTCCGCTGAAATGAAAATGTCCGTGCTGTTTGCGAATACTGTAGAAAGGGAGGTGATCTGGAAGGCAGTTTAGGAAGCACCTTTTGCAGTCACCTTTCTAGGTCTGTTTCTACTGTTAGGGCCTTCTGTGTTTTCCATAGTTTTATTGCTGGATGCTCTAAAAAGCAGTTTCTTTCAGAGCATACTAGCTTCTGTCCTTTGCTCTTGCATCACCTTTTATTTATGTGTTTGAGCTCAATTAGTATCTTTTTCTTGAATATTATTGACATGAGAATGTGTTTCACTTCAGGTGGTAGAAGAACATAAAGTAGTTTTATCTTCTTATTAAAGCATTTAATTTCTAATGCAAGCAGGTTCAGAGTTTTTATGAAGGGCAACAGCAATACTATAGAATACATGAGGAATCTTTTTTACTATCTCACTCTACTGTAATGTGTTTCTATTCCTTTTATTACCCTGAATGCTTCTTGAAGGTTTCTGCTGGTTTTGGATTTCTAACTAGAAATTATAAAAAATGTCTTGTTTAACTTCATGCAGTTGAACTATAGAGCTATAAAGACAGTGCAATTAATTCCAGTTAAGAATTTATTTTCAACAGTGAGACCTAGAAACATGGATTTGTAACTTACTGTGTTGTACTCTGACTAAACTCTGGAAGCTTCCTGAGCAGTGAAACCTAAATGGTGCTTTTTCTCTCTTTTTGGAAGTTAGTGAAAAGAAGACCTAATTTATACTCCATTGGCCTTCATATAGGGAGGCTTATTTGGGTCTGGTCAGTGCTAGGATCTGTTGAATTCAGTAAATGTCTGGAACAGACTTAATCTCGTGTGTGGAAAGCTGTTCGTCTTTGCTTTTTACAGGAGCTTCTTGTGTTTTTTTTTTATTCCTTAAAATATCCTTGTTACAGAAATGATACAGTTCTACTACTTCAACTGTCTACTCTTTGCCTACTAGGAGGATGGGGTATGATGCATATTTATGAGGGTTTCTCTTAGATTATATAAGGATGTTCAAGTGTACGTACCTTGTGTTGCTGAGATCTAACCGTTCAGCTCTCTATCATTCTTGAGGAATCCCTCTGCTGTGACTGAGGAATATTTAACAACTGGCAATAACAATATGTAGTATGCAAACATTTGCTTCCTGATGAGCTGTTGATTTGGGGAAGTCAGTATTCATATTGCCATGAAACAGAGCCCCACCTTTACTACAGCTGATGATGGCAGCCCATTTGCTAGCAGTTGAAATGTAGTCTGACTGGAAGTACCTCTTCAGGCTTGTTTGGAGGTGATTATGCCAAACAAACAAAAAATGCTAGAGGCTGTTCTAATTTAGTGATAAATTTTGAGAAGGATTTAGAGATGAAGTTTGAGGCTGTGACCAATCTCATCCATCTGTTCCTCTACAACTCCCTTTTTGTAATCTGCTCCACCAACTGTGATTTGAGAGTGAATAACACTTAGTGCTATTTTGCTGTGGATAATGATGTTATATAGCCTTAGAATGCTTGTAGAAATCATTAGATATTTCTTATGTATCGGGAGGTAATAGATCACATTGCAATATACAATCTAAAAGCAATTAAATTGTAGAATATCTCTTTCTTACTGACCTAAAATATCCCCTTCATCAAGAAGTATGTTGTGATTGTGGGTTTTTTAATCTTATTTTATGCTGTCTAAATGACAGAAAACAACATAGCCAGAGTCCAAGCCTTCCCCCAACTTTGACCTAGCATTTATGCTGTTGCTGTGGAACGGGCCTATGTGGAACGAGCCTATGTGATTTCTGTTTTTTAAATAAATCTTTTTTTCATGCTGTATTTCACTTAAGTCTGTTTGCTGTAGTGAAACAATAATGTGGAGGTGCTTCTGAAGTATCAGCCTCAGAAGTAATTGTGGGGGGAGTATTACTAAGTCATTCCCACTTCTGAATTTTTCAGCGCATCCTGTCTTTACCATGTTTAAGTTAAATATTCCAGGATAGGAATTGCAATTAATTCTACCCATTCTGCACAGCAGAACAAGTAATAGCACCAAACAGTAGTTAATTATAAAATCACTAAGTGGTGGTGTTTATTCTATTGGTGGGCCAGCTGAAATGTATTTAAACTTGTTAGGATTCTCTTGCTCATTAACAGTCTGAAATACGCTGTATGACCTGCAACATTTATAAAAGTTATGTTGCTTTCATTTTGAGAAAAGTAGACTGACACTTTCCTATCCAAGTTTGGAACAAAAGGAATCAAAATGGTGCTCCAAGTTTTTGATACATAAAAAACCTCTACCTATAGAAGTATACTAAAAAAACTAACAATAAAGGGGAGCGTCTTTTAATTATAGACTTTCATTGGAATGTGTGTTTGACTGAAAATAAATGCATAGAAGAGTTCTTGAACCTAGACTATTTGAACACTGAAGGTGTTGTGTTAGGCGGCAGCAGTTAAGTCAGGATTCTGTGGCAATACAAATGTCAAAACCACTTTTAAAAATTTATGTCACTTCTGTACTTACATTGCACTTGTGCATTCATGTGACCTGGCTTTAATTTTACGTTTGGTAAATATTTGCATAGTAATTCCTAAAGTGTTCTCCCACACATAAAGGAAATGATGATAAACAGCTTTTAAGTGGCTTGATGTTAAACACAAACATGACTTGCAGCCCTAAGCTAAAATGCACATTAGAGTAACTGTTTAGTATTCATTTGGGAAGTGCTATTTACGTATTATACCAAGTAACTATTAATACTTTTTCTTTACATATTTAGGTGTTTCTGTGGTATACCTCAGCTAAACTTCTACATAAGGGTTATATGCCATGCTGTAAGAGAATTTCTCCCCACTTCTGCTGTTAGGATTTTTTGGAACTGTTTTGAGGAAAACCTGTAGATGTATTTTCTCCTAAATGACCCTACTAACAGGAGAGCATTTAGGAGCACAGGTAGATGGTAACCATACTTGAATGCTGCCCAGAGCTTCTAGGCTGTGGTTAGTGTTTTATCGTTACAAGAGACTCAGTCTTTTACTTTTCAAAACTAATTCTTCTTGAGCATGTGAACTTCCACTGGTGATCGATAAGAAGATACTGGGAGGAATTGTTCTAGACACTAATTAATACTCGATAGAAGAGGTCTTTAATCTCAAACTAGGAAAAATAGAACCTCAAAAAAAAAAACCACAACCCAAACCCACAGTTGTCCTAGCATTTTAGAATGCAGTTCTTAAATATTTTCCTTTGTTTTTGGTAGTTTTCTCAGCAAGTGCCTTCTCATAAATATGTGCATAATCAATCCCTTCCCTGAGCAAAAATGGGGTAAGTGTAATCTTATCCTGTATTGTTTGTAAACTTAAAAATCCAACATTTTCTGCCTTGAACAGGTAAGAAGTGTTATTTCATTGAAGCAAACACGTGCAAGCTGGAATCAGCCCTTCACATATAACATTGTAATAGCCTATCACCTCTGTTACTGGTGTTGCTGGGTTCTGACTTTCCTTTTAGACCTTTCAGAAAATACTGTAGAAGCAGAAGAGCTGTCTGTTTTGCAAGAACTCCAGTGATGTACTTTATAAAGTTACCCCGTTACTTTGGAAATGCAGCCTCTTTCCTGGCAGCTTTAGAATGTATGGAAACATGAAGTGTTATTGACACTCTTTGTGGTTGTCCTATCTTACTAAAACATAAGAAACTTAAAAGACCATCCCTTTCTAAGGAAAGTTAAGATTTCTCTGTTGATTATTTTATCTTGGATGCACCACAGTTATTTCTCAAAACTGTTCTACTCCTTTTGAGCTCTAAGTAATGTCTAAAACACGAGTGTATGTGTGCATGCATATGTATGCACATTAGTTTTTCCTTCTGTTGCTGTCCATGCCATACTCATCATGTGGATGAAATGCTATATGGGACTTAAGATATTCAACTCTTAGATCTGCTGGTAGTTAATGGCTTGTTTTATATGGTGAGTTAGCTAAAATATTGGTGTTTTATTTATTGAAGCTGTCTGGACTCTTGGTGGGAGTAAAGAAGCACAGAAGAAATTCTGATGCAGATTTTAGTTTTGTTGGTTTTTTTTGTTTTATTTTTTTTATTAAATATAGACACTGCAGATCCTGTGCATAGCAGTGTTTGGAGTTCATTCAAAGAACAGAAAGTGTTCTCTGACTTTGAAATATCTTTGGAATGGGTGAGTGCTTTGCTGGTCAGATGAGCTGTTACTACTTCTGTGGCTGTACAGAGGGGATTTCTTCCACCTGGGCTATCTAGCAGTAGTTACCATTTGCTTCATCAAACAAGTCTCTATAAAGCAATCCTCCCTGCCCCCCCAGTTTAGTCGCTGTTCTTTAAACTTTCAGGGATTAAGTTCTGAGTAAGTTAATAGAAGAGTTTCACATTTGTATTTCTGAAACTGGGGAGTCCTTGAGATCAGGTCAGTGGCTTCACATGATGTATGCCTGAGTCATAGTGTATGTGGGGGTGGTACCTAAACTGTTAAGGAGTATTTTTCTGCTAAGGAAACTGTGTGAATCCTTTTCTGTTACAGTTCTTCTATTTTGGTGTGAATTGTCATTCCTTTCTCTTAAAGCATCTAAGGTTGACTGCACTTGCTCCAAAAGATTGGTGAGGAGTGGCATCTTCTGTTCTTTCAGACTGATTAAGAGACTGCTTTCTCTTGATATGGCTACTAACAAAACCATTAAATTACTGAATGTGTTGTGGCCCAAAGTAAAAGGAAGGTTAGGAACTCATTAAGCTTAACGTAGTTTTAGGGTTGCTGTGTGTCTTGAGCTTGTTTCCTGCCAACTTGCTGCATTCTGTTAGGACAATAGAGCTTTTACACTCCTTTTTTCTTTGTTTCTTTTCCAGTGACACATCTGGGTTGGTGCAGCTACTGAATCACAAATAGGAATGAACAATGAAAGCAAAATATTCCAATCAGCTGTTTATTTTTTTCACATCAGCTTTAGTCTGTCTACAGGATGCTTTAAAAGTATAATACAGGTTTTAATATATCTTCAGACAAAAATGTTAGCTGCAAAAGTTTGTCTAATTAAGAGGAATAGTTTTAAAGTATGCTGTTTAAGTGATACTAACTGGGAAAACCTCTTGTAAGTGCATTAGTTAAAGGTTCAGGAGGAACATCTGTAGCTACTGGTGCATTCCAGATTGAGAGAATTGCATTTTGTAAGTTTATTGGTAGGGTCAAGTGACACTTCTTCACAAGTTTTCTGCGTTAGGTAAATTGTTTGTTCTAAGTTAACATGCTTGCTTTTTGCACAGAGGTATGTTTCCTGTGTGCCTTTTGATCTGAGAACTTTGTGGTTATGTAAACTATGAGCTTTAATTCAAAATAGAGCTTGAAGCTATAAGAGTTGTCTGCACTTCAACACTTTGCAGAGACGAAGGCATGTTAATTGATTTTTTTGAATTTTCTAATTTTGGACACCTGAGACCTAGAGTGAACAAACATTTGCTATTTCACAAATGAGTGGTTTCAGTACGAAATGAAATAACCGTAGAGGTAAATAGATTGAATAGACATGTTACAAATAGAGATACTTTTATGTGCTTAATTGGGTGGTTGTCATTCAGCCATACTGTACCTTAGATAACGTTCAAACAAGTGCAAGGGAGTGAAAAGGCTGTGGGTTAACCTAAGGCAGCTGAGCCACACACAGCTGCTTGCTGACTTTTTCCCCAGTGACTGGAGAGGGGAATTGTAAGAGTACAAGTGAGAAAAACTGTCTTTATCTCAGCCCATGAGTTAATAGGTAAAACACAGGCTGCGTATACAAGTCTGCCCGCTCTCCTTCCTCCTCTTTCCCCCAGCTTTTATTGCTGAGCGCAGTGTCATATGGTATGGAATATCCCTTTGGTCAGTTGGGGTCAGCTGTCCCAGCTGTGTCCCCTCCCAGCCTCTTGTGCACCCCCAGCCTGCTTGCTGGTGGGGTGGTGTGGGAAATGGGGAATGCTTTGATGCTGTGTGAGCACTGTTCAGCAATAGCCAAAACATCCCTGTGTTGTCAACACCGGTATGGTCGTAAATCCAAAACCTTGCACTGTGCAAGCTACTGTGAAGAAAACTTAACTCTATCTAAACCCAAAACAGTACGTGTCAGTGGAAGAATTGGAACTGAATTGTGAAAGTAGCTGGGTCAGAATTTTAAGAGTTCACCAGCAAAGTTGGTAATAGCATGATGGGCTGACCTGTTGGTAATGCTAGGGTTGTGGTGTGAGTTTTTTTGGTTTGTTTTTTGACTTCTGCATATTGATGATGCAATAAAAAAGGGGCCTAATCCAATTGATCCACATCTGTACTTATGGTGGAATTGTCCTGATTTAACTGCTGTCTGCATCGTTGATGGCTGGAGTTATAGAATGCCCATAAGTAAATGTGGAGTGGAATATCCCTGCTTCTCGGGGACTTTTTTACGTGGGGAATATCCAAACTAGAGATAAGGAACTTGCTAGTCTATATAGTGTGTCTGTTGTGCTGTACTTTGCTTCTGGGAACTGTGATCTGATTAGACTTGACAAGGAAGAAGGGATTGGAGAGAGATGTAATATAAATGGAATCATTGGGATTGTGTATTGCACATCAGCAATACTCTTTGTCTATTTCTGAAACCTTTCTCAAAGCTATGTGTGTAAATGGCAGTTTCTCGACCCTTAACTCTAGCATATTCTGGCCAGTCTCCTTAATATTTAATGGAGAACTCAAATATGTTTTGTAATCTTAACTGAGGAAGTTTCCTTTCTTCAGCATGCTGTGATGTGCCAATCTAACATTTCTCAGTGCTAATACCATGGACTACTCCAACGTGTTGCTATGAGTGGATGAGCTGCCCTGTGCTTGTGAAACCACAATAGCTGGTCCTTAATGGGATAAATGTTCAAATGTTAACTAAGGCAATTCAAACATAACTGCCACTTAGGCTGTCCCTTTGGAAGTTATGTGTACACAGGTAGCTGGTATGGTTTGGAGGCAGTGGTTAGAGACTGTGTGTCTGCTCCCTGATTTGTATTTCCAGTCAAGGGGAATTTGCTGTTGAGCAGTGTGCTCTGAGCCTTCTGGCTTCTGGGTCAGTGGAACGATGGCTAAGCCCGCAGTTCTTGAAGTGAAGTAGTTAATAATACGTGAGGAGAGCATTAGTTCTGGAAAACTAACATGATCCGTGTTAATATGGTACACAACATTGCACTGGATTTTAAGAGTGTTAATTTGTGGAAGCAAACCGGGCTTTATTTATTCTATTAATTAGGTTTTTTGCCACAGTAGCCTGACCTACCTACTCAGAGAAAAATGATGGGTGTGTGTTATATATATAAATACATGTATACACCCTTCCCCTCAGAAACTGTCAGGAGTGGTGCGTGTTCATACATAGATATATGTACATGGGTGAGCTGATAATAAACCAAATAATCCAACTATAAACTGTTGTAAAACAAAAAAAAATTAATTTTGCCTTATTTTTAATTAACCATTTAACTTAAATAGAGAATGATAAAGCAATGGAAATGTACATTTTAAGGATTTTTTGTATAGTGTTCTGTAGGTAGTGTCTTGTTATGCATGTGTACAGTTTCAGGTAGTGGCTTCAAGCTTCTACTTCGCTATTAAGGAGGGAGATGGGTGGGAAGCAGATGGGGTACAAAGCTGCTTTGTCTGATTGCACTAAAGCCATGCAAGGTTAGGTTAAGAAGTCTTGTGTCTGTCTTACAGGATCCATCCTCCTGGGTAAATATTCACCACCTGGAGTATACAGATGGAGGAATCCTGGACCCAGATGATGTGCTGGCAGATGTTGTGGAAGACAAAGATAAGGTAGATCTTGGATGAAAATACTACTTTTGCTTTTTATTGTGTCTTTTCAATTAATGCTGTTTTCTCATTTCTTGGACATCTGGCAGGTAGAGTGGGTGTTAAATGTTCTTAAATTAAACACATCTGCTCATAGGTGCTATAGCTCTCTGTTTCTGGATTAGAACTGAAGGGAAAAAGAAAAAAACAAAACAACCCATGACCAAAGCAATAAAGATGATCGGAGGAGCATAGCAATTGATTTAAGACTTAACCTTGTCAAGTGGTTCTGTGTTTCTTTTTATTGTTGTATGATAATAGAGTGGTGAAGGAATGTGAGTTTTGCAAGACATAGTTTTTCGTGCTACTTCAAAATATCTTTTACAATCTCTTCCTTTGCTTAGAATTAAATTTTTGAGAATCAAACGTCATGGTCGAATATGTGTGACAAAATAAACAGAGAAATCTTGCAATGGCAAGAACAGCTGCCTCAGATGTGTTAAAGTTCAGGAGGAGTTCCTGTGATTTGCTTGTTGAAGTCTAAGTAGGCCGGTTATTCACTTTGAAAGCTGTGAGTCTCTAACTTTCAATTCAAAGAAGATAGATGTCCTTTCTGGGTAGAGAGTAGTAGCTGCATAGAAGCCCCTTTTAATGTTTTTGTAATTGTCAGGAAAATCTAGTTTTGTGGAACTAATTGGTGACATTTCAGTATAGAGGAGGAGTAGTATAATTTATAATACTTTGCTAGGTATTTTTTCTTTCTTTTTTCTTTTTGTAAAATAGGAAGAAATCATATATCTAGTTACTTGAAACTGAAGATCCAAGTATGGGGTATGTCTGTACTTTCAGACAAATAGCTTTGTCTATTTACAGTGCTATATGCTTGGTGACTTCAAAAATAATTTTGTATATTGCAAATAGAAATGCTGCTTTTTTGTATGCTGTTGATTGTTCAATGACTTAATACAAGGTGCAACATTTTGCTTGTGATTAATGGAATGCTGTTTCTCGGTACCTTAGAAATTTGTCTGAGGTGTACTTCGTTGTCATTTCATGGTGGTTTGTGTGGGAATTCTTAAAAACAAAGGAGCTCTTTGTGGTATGTGTTCTTTTTATCAAACTTGTATTTCTGTCTTGTCTATATTTACTGAAACTCTACTTAAAACACCCTAAGATTGTTTCCAGTAGTGTTTGGAGGCTGGGTTCGACACAGCTGTGTGTAAAGGATAAGATCATAAGCATAAGATGTCCTTAAATGAGATATCGCATCAAAGGGAAATATGTTGCTGGTCTCATCAGTTATAAAAATTAACATGTCCACCCAGGATTTCCTGTATTTGAAGGAGATACAGGATACACTTCTGCAAATATGAGCAGTAGTTTGTAGAATATCTGATATACCATCCAGTTTTTAGCTTGTTGCCAAAGCCTTTGCTGTACTTTATTGGTGGGTAACACTGGCTGTGTTGCTGATAAGTTTCTAGTTCAGACACAGCTGTAGATTTAAGCGTCTTCTGTGATAACAGTGCTAGGTGGGACTTTGTAGTTCTGAGGCTGTCTTGAGGAAAAACTGCTGGAAAACCAAAATCTACCTCCCTGAAGTGGTCTGGGGTGGTTTAGGAATACAGCAAACTTCTCAATTTATTTTTTTTTCCCTGTGATATCCCAATTACATTTGATGCATCACTGCCATCTTCTCTTCTTTGGAAGGCCTTGGTGAAACAGTGATAAGTACAACTTACTTAACAGCAGGAGCTGCAGTGACAAATGAGGTTTTTTGATTAAACTAGGGGGAAATCCTGTAATCATGTAAGGGGGCTGCTGGTTGAGAGGTCAAAGAATGCTTCTATTTGAAAGTGGAATTGGGCCATAGCCCCTTCACAGCATGTGTAAGGAGCTGTCCATACTGCCTACTTGCAAGGTTTGGTATTATTTGATAACAAAGAACCAGCCCTATAAAAGGCTTAAATATATTTCTAATAGTTTTATTGTGGTCTTTTGGCCTTTGAGCTTTTGCCAGTGCTATACCACACCTAGAATATTGGCTAGAGGGTCTTTAGGCTTTGCAAAAAGGGGAGGACCTGGTATTTAATTTGGTGTTTAAAGTCCCTAAATAGATGAAAGAATTATTGGAACGTTTATCTGTGCACTGATTCTGTTTGGTTATGATTATCTATATGTGTGATAAATCGATAGGCCACAGCTTTGTTGCTTCCTTGTCCATTGTTTCCTGTGCATCTGAGCCAGTAATGCAGTCTCGCATGAAATCAGTCACTCTATAGAAACAAGTGTTGCACTTAAGCCCAATGCCTTTAACCAAAGGTGTGTTTGGCATTGCTGACCATCAAGCTGCTCTTTAGTGTCAGAGGAAACTAGCTGATGTTTCTTTAAGGATTAATCTGCTCTAGATCATACTTTGATAGCAATAAATAGAACAGTTTCTTCAAAGGAAAATGTGCTTGCTAATCTGTTGGAATTCTTTCACTGTGGGAACAAAACAGTGAATCAGAGAGAGCTATCTGATAGAATTTATTTGGAATTTCAAAAGCTTTTGATAGTCCTTAACAATAGGCTGTTAAGGAGGCATAGCTACTCATGAGGTAAGCAGCAAGTGCTGCTGTGGGTCAGTAGCTAATCGAGAGGGAACAGAAAGATGGAATAAATGGTCAGTTTCCAACATTGTGAAAAGATGGCACTGGGTTGCATAATGCATATTATTGTGAGTGGCAATGTTTTTGAGCTCTACTTATGTTAACTTCGTGGTTTCCTCTTGAACTCAAAATTAATCAAAATTCATCAAATAGGCAGTACAGTGGACGGCATTAATTGCTGTCAACTGCACAGGTATACATGTTGGAGAGGGTGGCTTGTTCTATTTGCATATAAAACAGGTCTAAATTAGTATTATATGTGCTTGGTAACGTGTCATGTGAAAGTGCTTTGGAAATTCTTTATGGTGAGAGCCCCTCTTGCTGCAGCTGCACGTGGTTTGTGTCCTGGTTAATCTGAATGATGGATGTAATTAATTTAAAAACCCCAAATTTTGTCACTTAAATAAAAACATACTATTTAAATTATCTGCTTTAATCTGTTGAAGCTATAAATGGAGTCTTCTTTGTATGCTGTTCTTAATAGATCTTTATCACGTGAAATGACTTTTTTCCTTAAGGAAGAAAATGCCCTAAGAAAATTTCTATGCCATGCAAAAGATGAGTAGAAAATGTTTCCCTTCACATCAGTGTATACATTGAGCTTGTGCTTGGCACATGTCTTAAATGCATAAACTTAATGTAACCATCTAGGTTTCCCTCTGATTTTTATGTGGAGTCGTGTTTTCAAATACTCACACCTGGGAAGACCAAAAAAGATGTAACGAAGCCTTGTGTTAATAAGTTAACACTTGCTTAGCTTATAGGAGAAGTTTAAACTGTTCCTAATTTGCTAAATCAGAACAGTTCTGCTCTCTGAATGCATATGAAAGCCTACAGGGAAAATACAGTTTTTATCTAGCCTAACATCTGTGTTCATATTTTGACAGGATTAAGTACAAGCAAAGCATGCTTACTGGTGTGCTTATATCAGCAGAGCCCTCCTGAAGTAGGGTATGACTGTCGGCTGCCAGGGTGCTGGGTTTTTTTGTTTGGGGTTTTGGTTTTTTTTTGGTAAGACTATGCTTGTAAGGTCAATATTGCAGTATCTACAATTTGGCCAACAAAGCTGTTGAACATATATGTAAAGATACCGTTTCCCGATCAGTACTGCTAGCAAAAGATGTAGGCCTGTTTTCCTAGAAGGTGCTGTAGGTTCAACCTCTCCAGAGGTTTGTTTTTTAGCAGTTCCACTGCTTTAAGTATATGGTGGGGGTGTTTTGTGGGTTTTTTTTGGTGTGGTGTGGGTTTGGGTTTTTTTTAGGAGTGGAGGGGGAAAAAAGAGGTATGTGATTGTGATGGGCATTGCACTGATACTGAAATAGCAGGGTGCCAGTATGGTCTTAGAAATAGCTTTTGGTTGGATATAGGTGACTTGTGTTTTTTAACAGCAGTGGAAGCTTTTGAAGGACACAAAGCAACATCAACGAAATGCTGAAAGAGTGACATCGTTTCAAGATTTACAGGGACTGTAGCTGTCATTTAAGTGTTTCTAGTGATGGTTTCAAGTAAATAGTATGAATTAAGTGTAGTTCAGATACTTATTTTAGCTAAGCATTTAGTGAAATGTTAAATAGCAAAATCAATGAGTTCTTCCTTCTCAGTTCACTACCAGCAGAAATGCAATATTGAGAAAACGTCTCCTGGAAGGTCTCCAAATGCTAGAAAAATGTCTGCTAGCTGTTCAAGATGGTTACTGGGCCCGTGCATTCTCCTGATACGAAGCTGAAGATTGGGTTGAAGTTGTTTTTGCGGAGGATGCTAAGCAACTCTCTTAAACCTTACTTCAGACAGAGGTCTTTCCAGGTAGCTTTAGTTTCAGTGGCAAGATTGTGAGTGTGAAGCTGGTTTGGAGCAGTTGTTTATGCAAAACAACAAAAACATTTGGATTCAGGAGCAGATATAAACTTCAAGATTGATGTAGCTGCACAAAAGAAATGTCTTGAAGTGCCTGGTATGCATGTTTTCTGTCATCAGATTCTGAACTTTTCCATTGTTTCTAGGCAGGTTTAGCCACTGGGAGTGCCAGTTGGAGGGATATCGAACTCATACAGGAGTTTTTTTCTGACCTGGGTTTGGCTCTGTAGACCTTCAGGGTTGTTATTCTGGCTGTGACAGTGATGGCACACTCTAATGTGCAACGTTGATGTAAGTTAAGTTCTATTGAAGTAGTTCTACCTTTGAACAGTTTCTGTTCCACCCAGCCATCAAACTCCTCATGAAATGGAGAAGGAAATCAGAACTAAAGTAACCTTTAGGTAAGTAGAGAAGGTATGGCTGAAGAGTATCTGAGGTGATAAGGAGAATGATTTGTACAAGCAGACTGAAAAATGGTAAAATTAAGTCAAAATAACAAGGCAAGTGGGCAGGAGTATCTCAATAGTTCAAAGAGTAAGCAGAGGGCTGTGGAATTCTTACAGTATTCCTGCTTTAAAAACTTCCACTGTGAATCGCTGGCAGAGGCCCCAACACTGGCCTGTTTAAGTTGCCTTCCAATGGGTCAGCAGGGCCTGAAAATGTCACATTTTATGGATCTTTTTCCTGTATGGTTTGATTCTCAAATATATGATCCATGCCAGTAATGCATACTTAAGTTAGAAAAGTGTGGTTCAAACTCTGGACTTCTCTATAATTGAGCTTTCTAGTATTTTCTTTAGGGTATTGTAACTTTCTGGTAACTGAAATGTAGAATTAAGTTTTTTCTTGTTCGGTTTGTTGTACAAGAGTATATTATACTTGTTCAGGAAAAAAACAAAACAAGATATATAAGACTTAGTTACAGCTGAGAATTTTGACCTATACTACAGTGTTTTTTTATGTAGGCTGCTCTGCAAGTTGTGTATTAGTCAGCCTTTCCCTGGAGAAGTTTTTTTTTTAAGAAAAGAAGTCATTTTGATATAATGAGTAAGTATGTGAGAGGTGTATGTAGCAAAGAAAACAATTTAATAATGTTATTTCTTATAACATGGAGGTAACATTTTCAGTGTGCAATAGACACAGGGTAGTACAACTTGGTGTATAACTCAGATACTCTGTGTCTTTCATAAAATCTGCACCAAACAAAGGATGCATCAAAGAAAAAAATAATTACAGGTTTTTTTCTATTAGGTGGTGGATATTGCTCTGGACAAGGGTTTTTTTGACATGCGGTTTTATGACAGTACCAATGTTTCCTAAAAGTCTCTGAGTTTATCTAGGCTTTACCTGTAGGTTAAAAAAAAACAAACAAAGGCATTGAGGATGAGGGGCATTCTTGTGTGAGAACTGTAGACCTTGATTTGCTGACCCTTTGATGATAAGATGGAGTTTTGGTTTTGCTATTGATGAAATAGTATGCAAGCCAGTCAAGTTGCAATCTATTTAAAAAAAAAAAAAAAGTTTTCACGGTTTTCAGGAATAAAAGGTTTTATGATGTTTTGAGCCAGTGCTTGTTTAGGAAATAGATGTCTGATTTCACTCTTGTGTAGTAGGGTATGCTGTGAGACATCATATATATATTTATAAAAGGAAATTTTTGTAGGAGTTAGTCCGTTCATTTTCGAAGTGGGATCTGAACTGTGATTACCAGAGGGAAGGGGGGAAAAAAAAAATCACCATCGTTACTACTTACTAAGCACCACTTTATTTCAGTCGTGCAGTTTCTTTTAGAATGCAGATTATGAAGCTTTGCATTTTTATGAAATTTGTTTTAATTTCTTGCTGCAGCGGTGCCATGCATTATTCAAGATCATAAAATGATTTGGATTTCAGGAGCATTTGGATTTGCTGATGAGGATTTCAAGCTGTGTAATTATGAAACTGCATGCACATAGGTTGAAAGTTCAGAACTCATTAGTGTAATCATTAAAATAACCATTTTTAAAGTGTGGTATTACATTCCGGGGTGTGTAATTACACTGTCGTGCTTCTGGTTACTGGAAACGTTCTTGTAGTAAACTTCAGGTCTAGCAATGTGCTTCAAGATAAGTTCATAGCTTTAAGAACAGACACCTGGTCAAATGTTGCTTAGCTTAGTAAAGAAATTTAGTTTTATAGATTTAGAGCCATAACACAGTGCCTGTATGCATAAATTAACTTCCTATTTATCCTAGAAAAAATTATAAGTGTTTAGTGCTGTATAATGTAATTTTTCTTAAAATAGATATTGTCTTGGAACATATTACAAGGGTTACTTATTTCAGCTCTAACTACTTTAAAAGTAAAAATGTGGTTATAAAGGTTCTCACCAAATGGACTCTAAACTTTTAGTTTTTCCAGTGTAGTGTTTGTATTTGAACATTCTGAACTATAAACTCTTTCTCTGAACATCTGTAACCACCAGTTTCTCTGTTTGTGACAAGTATTCACAGATTAAAAAATATTTACTATGTCAGTTAAACTGTGATACTAGTAAGATTCCTTTTGGAATAAGATTGCCTATTTAAATGCTAAGAGGAAGATTTTTGGAGTTGAAATCCTTTTTATGTAAGATACATGCAAATCTGAAACTTGTGCTTTTCTAATTCGGTTTTCTGTTGATCCCTTTATTATTCTGTATTTTGGCATTTTAAATAAAAGAGTATGAAAAACACAGCAAGTTTGGGACCTGGGTCAGTTGGATTTTTGTGAGAATTCAGCTGTACAACCATAACACTTTCTCTTGACCTGAAAATGTGTTTTGTCATCTGGTCACTAAGTACTGTAGCTAATTGGTGGTCTGACAACTGAAGCTGCTTGAAATTCTGTTCCTTAAACAATGAGAAGGGAGGGAGAGAGGTCATTCTAAGTGCATCTGATTGCAGATGGTGGGTTGAATGGACGTTCAAATGTCCTGATGAAAAGGACCTTAATATCTATTTGTGTAAGCGTAACCTGGTGGAAGATGCTTATTCCTTCTTCATGATTTTCCTTGATGTAACAAATACTTGGAATTCTATGTACATGTGTTGATCCTTGTGTGTGTATAAGCACATGCATGTTAATATTTACCAAGGGAGTGATATGCATTGTGAAAATAATGTAACCTTGTTGTGGAAAGATAATTTGGTGGGTTGTCTTGCTAGCTGAGATCTTAAATACTGTCATGTTGTGGTTTATAATACACCTTGGATTATTATTACTCTTGTCCTACTTAGATTGCAAATGGATTGAAGGAGTTTTTTTGTTCTGTTTTCAAGTGAGGGCTCCAAACACTACTTCAGTACAAGGAATTATAAATGCCTGCTGTGGTATACCTTGTAAGCTTGCATTACTTTTAATAGGTACGCCTCTCCTGTGTGATGTTCTGTTCTTCTGATTCTTTTGACTCTTCCCTCCAGAAAGTTGAAGCTTGTTTAAAGTTTTGGAATACTGGTAGAAATCTCACTAATGTTCCAGCAGATACAAGCAATTTGGGATTTGTGTTTTGGAGCTCTCGTGTTGTAATGGGGATATTGTAATACTGTACTAGTGAGATGGCCTAATGCCATTGCTATTGTGAAAGCAAATCTCTCCTGGAAGCTTAAAAACAAAGCAAAACCAACCCAATACTTGTGTGCAGGTTTCAGACATCAACACAGTTGATATGTTTGAGGAAAATTCTGTATATATTTCCATTAAAAATGCGTACATAACCTGATTACGTGCCAGCTTCCTGCTATATGTAACATTGAGCTTAACAGCAAGCCTGACTTAAAGGGTGCTGGCTTCATACTTCGTCTGAGGAGGCAACTTTGTAGCTGAGGTTCAGCAGACTTCCATTGAAAGTGCCTAGTGAGTGTGAGTTGGTGCCTGCTTTGTGGGGTGGAGTGGCTAGTGTGTGCGAAGGGCTGTAGGGATGGAGATGGCACTGTCCTTTGGTATGCCTGCCATACAGTAAATATCTTTTGAGAATGTGTATGTATAAGAGAGCACACCTTCATCTTTTTGGGAGTTTAGAGGTATGTTCTGCAAAGAACCAGAAAGCTGATTGTTCGTAACCTGCTTACAAGTCTTATGAGGAGAGGCTGAGGGAACTGGGGTTTAGCCTGCAGAAAAGGAGACTGAGGAGAGACCTTATTGCTCTGTACAACTACCTGAAAGGAGGTTGCAGCAAGGTAGGTGTCTGTCTCTTTTCTCAAGTAACAAGTGATAGGACAAGAGGAAGTGGCCGCAAGTTGTGCCAGGGTAGGTTTAGATTGGATTTTAGGAAGAATATCTTCACTGAAAGGGTTTATCAAGCACTGGAACAGGCTACCCCGGGAAGTGGTCAGGGATAATCCAGAAGTTAAAGCTGTCCCGGTTTCAGCTGGGACGGAGTTAACTTTCTTCATAGTAGCTAGTAAAAGGCTATGTTTTGGGTTTGTGCTGAGAAGAAGGCTGATAACATACTGATGTTTATAGTTGTTGCTGGGACAGTCAAGGACTTTTCATTTTTTCTGCTGTGCCAGTGTCTGCAGGTGCAGGAGAAGCTGGGAGGGAGCACAGCCCCCATTGCTAGCCTAGGATTTGACCTTAGGTTTGGGAGTGAAACCCAAATTAGTTAATGGTATATTCCATATCATGCGTGTCATGCCCGTTATATAGATGAAGGTCTGTTTGGAAGTTCTCTCTTGCTCTGAGTTGTTTTCTTCTGGGTCGTCCCTCTCTCAGGGTCGTCTTGGTCTTTCGAATGTTCAGGCTCTTATCTCTGTTCTAGGACTGCGGTTTCAGGACACTCTCTTTCCTCTGGAATTGTTGGCCAGGAACAGGCTGAGCCTCGGTCATTAGGTGGTGAGCAGTTTCACTATGTGTACTGGTCATCCACCTGTCGTTTGTATATTTGTATATATTCACAGAATCACAGAATTATCAAGGTTGGAAAAGACCTAGAAGATCATCTAGTCCAACCATTACCAATACTTCCCAGCTAAATCATATTCCTCAACACAACGTCCAAAATTATTACTATTATCATTATTATTATTTTCAGTTTTATTGTAGTTTAGGTATTAATTTGTTCTTAACTCAACCTGCAGGTCTCTTTTCCCTCTACCCCTTTAATTCTCTCCCCCATCCCTGGGAGGGTGAGCAATGGTTGTGGTGTTTGGCTGCCAGCCAGGTGTTCAAAACCAGGACAAAAGCTAAGGAAAAATAGTGGACAGTAAGGAGGGGACTATGAGTGACACAGGAATTGTTTATTGACTCGCCTCCTTTATTGGTCATGTTGCAACAGTAGCTACTATGGAGGCTTGAGAGGTAGAAATAAGAAAAACTCTTCTTTAAAACATGCTGACTTTTATTGGGGGAGGCTTGTGTCCTGAGGTACGTAGAGTCTATCTTAACTTCAGGTTTGTGTGGCAAATCTTACTAACCATAAAAGGATGCCAGACACTTCCTTCAGTGCACTTTTGCTTTGAATAGTGGTTAATGGTGCTTATTGTATATCCGTCTCTCTGGATATCTTCATTTTTTTCTGTTAGGGTTTAGGTCATGCCTGAACTCTTACTTTCTAGTGGAAGAACTGTCTATTCATATAACTGAAAGTGGCTATTTAAAAAAAGGAAAGTCTATGATATTTCCTCAGGTTTTAAGGGTTTGCAACTTTCATGATTTCACCATGTTATCTGAAAATAAGAGAGATTCTGCAAATCACTCAGATTTGAGAATCAACATGGGATGCCTGAGTCTGAAGGATCACAGAAATTTATCTTGTTAGAACCCTTCTGGATGAGCGTGAAAGTGGTGTGAAGAGCAAAGGAGATTTAAAAAAAATATATTTTAGAGCATGCTTGTAATTGCCTCTGCCAAGGGCAGGGGCTGCAGTGGAGAGGGAAGCACCCTGTCTCAGAAGCTACTGGCACAGTGATTGACAGCCTGAGGTCCCAGTGAGGACACACCTTTCTGGGTATAAGAAGTTTGGGTTTGTGGAGGATGCCCAGGCTGTGCACTGAGAGTGCAACTGTGAACTTCCCTGCTCTCTGCTGTTACCGTAGGTAAGGCTCTATGGCCAGAGAGCAGCGGCAGCAGAGAAATGCAGACTTCTGAGAGGTTGTCTTGTACTGTGCCTTCTTTGGGAAGGAATGCTAGAACTGGAGCAAAAATTTAGGGCTTTTAGGTTGCCTCTAGGTTGTTTCAGTTCAAGGCTTCTTGGTTAATTTTACTTTGGCTTCCTTTGCCAGAAAAAAACTGTAGGATAAAAATGTCTAGTAAAGCAGTGCTTGATAACTGTAGTTGAATCTTCGGGAATAAAAAATAGCCTTTACTTCCCATATGTTTAAAATACATTCAATTTTCGGTAGAAAAGTGTCGAGCAGTGTCAGTTGCAAACAATATATGGCAAAGGGTAATTCTACAAAGCTATTTTTAAAATGAATGAAGCTGATGTACGTATACTTCAGCTTCGTTGGAGGCTTGGTTTGTGGATGCTTTTTCTGTTGTATGTTGAAAATTGAGTTGAACACAAGCAAGAGTCAAAACTTAAGATAAAAATGCATTAAAAGCTAGTCAAGTATGCAGATGTGCATTATGTGGCATAGAAGAGCATAAAAATCGTACGTGGCCTTTTACCACTGTTTTTGCAAAGTTGTATTTTTTCCTGTGGTGTGTGGTTGCTTACTAATTGAAAGTGGCTAGTTTTAAATCTATGGGGTTTTTTGTTGCTGTCCTCCTTTTAACAAAACAATTTCATGTCTTCCTTACTTTTTCAAATAAAATAAGAACCGACTTTTTGATGAACTCAAGTTCTACTCTTATGATTATTTATCAGGCTAAAAAAAGTACACATTTTAGTGCATTTTTAACTTTAAGGTGTAGTTGTCAAGAGGATAATAAAGTGCACTATGGTAGACCAGGCAATGGAAGAACCTCCTTTAGAGAAGATGACAATTTGCTCTTCTTTTGCTGAAGAAATGTCCCCATTTCCTGTTAATTGAGGTCCTAAGCTTAAACTGCTAGGTGTAGCTTGACCCAGGTCATACTAGTGACACTTTGAAGTTGCGATTGCTTGCTGCCTTGGGACTGCAGAGTTTACTGACTGATAAGAGATCAAAGAACTGAATTTCAGAGTACAGAGATTTTCCTGATCTTAATGTTTAACGTCTTTAAAATCTGAGGAGTCTTTCACATGGTGCTAATGTATTTTATATTAACACATCTGAAAACTTAGATGGCATGTTTCTTCTAACATTTTTTTTATGTTCAGCCTTTAAGGAAGGTTTTCCCAAATTTTCATTTACATTTAATATCTACCCCACAGCAATCAAAATTGTAAGGAAAAACCTGTATAATCAAGAAGTTCCTATAGCTCAGTATAGAATAATGGCAGTGAGGTGAATAAACAATACATCAACAGGAACTAGGTGTCTAAAGAGACTTTACCTTTGTGGCATTGAAGCTAAACTGCTGAAGGTAGGTATGAAATGCATTATGTGAAGAGCTTTGATCACCATGTGTGGCGTATTTAGTTTCAAGTTATCAGATCTATATGAAGCTAAAACTACACACTGCCTTTATTTATGATCCTTGTATGGATCTGTAGTTTTTATCCTCCCCGCAAACTGATTATAGTAACTGATGAATAAAGGGGTGAAGAATTTTAGTTTCTCCTTTTAGATGACAGCTTCTATTTTGTTTTTCTGTATAGCGGCGTTATTCTGTATAGTAGCAGCATTCACTTAATGGAAATTCAAGTAACACCTTCATAGCTAGAATTCTGTTGAATCTCATATAAAGTAAGTTTGTTTTGGGGACAGTAGTAATTAATATAAGAAATCAAACATGAAGTGCACTTCAGCAAATATTTTTTCCCCCCCCTCTAAAAGGTGTTTTTCTGCTTTTTGTGAAGATGAAAGCCTACAATGATATGGAATTTTTGTGTTTGGGATCCTTTCTTCAGAAACCTTCCCTGCTCCTTTCAGCCCTCATGAAGCTGGCTTGAGAATACAGTGAAGGACTTGTAACTATGTATGGTCTCTTCACTGTCTTACATGAGTAGTTCACTTTCCCATTTCCCTGTAACCATTTTAGAATGCTGTCCTGGGCTTCCCGTATGAAAGAGAAGGTGACAGCAGTTGTGTACAGCCGTGCTTATATAGCCTGGTAGGTTGCCTGTGTCTCTGGAAAAGGGGCTTTTACTTCAGTTTATGAAGGCTTTGCTTCCAGTATGGTCACTAAAAGACAATGCATGTTTCTTAGGCTTAGTTGTGCTTTCGCTGTGGTTTCCTGGCAGCCTTGAGCTGGCCGAAGTGTGCATTTGCTTTCAAAAGAGATAGTGTTATCTGTCTCCACCCAGTCCTGCTGCCCTTTGAACTGCACAGGAACTGATCTGTGTTGAAACTAGTCTGACACAAACACAAAGCTTTGCTTTCACCCAGAACAGTTTCCCAAAGTTAATTCCTTTTATGGGCTCTGTGCCTGACAAAAGGGGTGAGAAGCAGCAGTTGTTTTGGGTAGGGGAAAGGTGGTGCTGCTGGTGTTCATGACGTGGTCCTGCTGCTGTTGTATATAAGGAGTTGAGGCTCCTGTTCTTTGCTTGCAACCACTAAAGGAAGAACATTAGTTTCAAATTGTTCTTCTAGGCAGTGATACATCAGACCGGGAATAAAAAAATGTCCTTGGGAAATTAGGACCATCTTTCACTCCTTTCACTGCACTGCTTTGTTGAACTGGCCCTCTTTGCTGTAGCAGCTGACAAGTTTTAGAGATTTTGCTTCCATTTCACAGTCTAATTTTTATCACTGTCCTCTGTTCAAAGAAATTCCATTTATTTGTTGTTGGCAGGGAGTATGTGAATACTTGCTACATGTTCAATTAAGATTTCTAAGAACTGTCTTATACCGCTTTGTGCACTTTCGTGCGCTGGGATGTTGCTCTTGCTCCCAGCTGGCTAGTGCTGAGTTCTGCTCTGCTCCCTGGAGAAGGTGTGTGTTGGACAGCTCCTCTCCTCCTGCCTCCCAGGTGCAGCTCTTCACTGAGGTGTTTTGTGATAGGTGTTTGTGCTTTTTTAAATTTACATAGTGCTTCATCTAAATGGAGACTGGCAACCAATACACTCTTTTTCATTAAGTCAAAAATATTTCAGAAGAGTTGTTTTTCACCTCCTTTGATCCCCCCCCCCCCAAAAAAAAAAAAAGTGGAAAAGGATTATGGTGCATCCATCATAAAGCATTTTGTAACAGTGCCGATTAGCTGTGCTGCTTTTGAAGTTTAGAAAACTTGATGATTTGCTACATACAGGGGAGGAAAACCTGGTAATCGCAGTATTTGGAACCCTAGTTTTTCTTCATTAAAACTAATGAGGATTTGAATAATCCTACAGTTTGGAGGTTTTAAAAGTAGTGTAAGAGCTGGAAATAGAGATTGTAGGCTGACTGAAAAAATATCCTTGTGCTGTGATACTTAATTGATTAATGGCTGTTTCGAAAAAATAAAACTATACCTACCTGTCAGCAGGCGCTGGGAGAGTCAAAAGGTTCAGGATAATCTGGATCGTTACAAACATTAGCTGTAAGGTATTTGTGAGTTGCTTGCTTGTCTGCTTTAATTAACTATGTTCTGGTAATAGAACAGAGCTTGAAGGTCTGTGTGCACAAATGTTGTAGCAGACCCACCTGACTGGTAACCTCATAGCAGAAGAGGAGTAAAGATGGCTATGTCCAGCTTCCTGGTAGCCAAAGCATGGCAAATAATTTAGTCCTAGGTGTACTCCCGTATCCTTGTATTAATATAGATAGAAACATATGCTGTGAAACTCTTCGGAAAATTAAAATGACAAGTGCTTTTTCTGGCTTATTTATTACTTTAGAAGTAAAAATTAGTAAAAGGGGTGGTTCAATCTCTTTTGAAATTGTCCCAAATGTGTAAAGCACATGAATAAATGCTTCCAACGATTCTTTTTTTTCTGTTGTCTGTTTAATTAGTAACACTAACCACTCTGTGGAGGATAGCTGAGAATCTAAACATACTTTAAAGATCTTCAAATTGTGTAAGGTAGAATTGAGGAAGAATAACACAGTGTTTGAAGTATCTTTATCTTGTGTTAACATCTGATTGCCTTGTAAACAGTGGGTGTTATTGGGACTTCCAGTACTTGGCTTTTTCCCCAGTATGTTCCTTACTCTTAAGAAACATAAAACCTACAACCTGGAATTGTACTGTGAACACATTCGAAACACTATTGTAGTTGCTTAGGAAATGTATTCTGCAGTACAATTTCAAGTAGTGGAAAATAGTTTTATCTTCTCTGTATCAGAGTCAATAATATGTCTTCTATTAACTGGATAAAACTATCTGTTAAAGGTGAGGAACTGTTTCTTTCTAATATACTGTTGTGAAAGTGCAAATATTTGAAAATACAACCACTAGATTGCTTGTCTGCCAAGACAAAAGCATCTTTTTGCCCTCTGTGGTCTTTGTGTGCTCTTGCTTGTTGTCCCTAGTTGTCAGGATGGCATGTTGACCTAGCTTCTATTGCTTCTGTTTCATTTATCTTTATTTCTTGAATCTAAATTGCTTAGGTAAGATCCTCGGAATCAGTTGAACTGGTTTGTTTAAAACACTACCAAAAAAATCACCTGGAGATGCACTTGGATATTTAAAAAAATACCACAAAACCCCCAAGCTTTATCCCAAGCAGTTGAAACCTGTCAAAGAAATATACAGCTACTCTTAATGGTATTTTGTTTTTTGAAGCTGTGAGGTTTCAGGCAGTCTTAATAGTTGGCAGTGCTGTGACTTCCACTCGCTACAGAGCCAGCAGATAGTCTACAGTATATGGACTACTTCTATATGGAGTATGTAGCCTACTAGAAGTACTTCTACTTGAAAGAAAATATGGTTTTAAAGTCTCAGGAAAAAACCTTTAGATCTGTAATAATCTTCTTCATATGCTTAAACCTGTTCTGCAAGACTAGATTTAATGTGTAACAGGGAATTGATGCTGTTCAGTTTAAGGAAGCAGTAATGCTGATATACTACAGTGTGACCTGGCAGCCTGGTATGGCGAATCCTGCGGTCTTGATCACAATTAGACCTGTAGTTCTAATGGGGGCTGCTTACAAGAAAGGCTAAATACTGATTGTTCTGGCAGATACCCGAACAATTTACTGTATTTTCAATGGGAAATTAGCAGCAAGATGCAGAAGCTTGCTTTGTGTGAAGAGGATAGTGAGTGGAATATCCTTACCATTTAGGGATGAAAGTAGATCTTTCCTTGGTCTCTTAGCTCTTCTTGGGTTAAAGAGAGGAATTGAAGGTTTTTCTCATGTGAGATGACTCGGTGTTTCAAAAGTGATTGATGTAAGTGCAGACAATATCAGATCAAATTTAGGAGAACTAGAGTGTAATGAAATAGGATGTATTCCATGCTCTTCGCTGCCAATAGCTACTCTGAAGTTTTGGGAATTCAGCAAAAAGCAGTTTGAGGTAATAAGTAAGAAGATGTATTCAAGAAGAAGGAAAGAGTAAGCAATCCCCTGACCCTGTTAAAAAACAAACAAAATCCAACAAAACAACCAAAAAAACCAAGCCCACTAAAAATAAACAACCAAAACGCAAATCCACCACCAAAACCAACCAACCAAAAAAAAAACCAACAAAAAACCAAACCAAAAACAGATGAGCCTCTTTTTTTTCTGTACCTAGAAAGAAATAAACTAGCCTATGGAGTGATAATGTACTGTCCATGTCCTGTCTCACACCAGCTTACTGATTCCTGGTGTGTCTTCCTCTGGCCCTAGCTAGTCCTACCTTCCACAGTTTTGAAGCAGGGGCTGAGATGATGATGATGATCCTGTTAAGTGTGGGTCTTTAACCTTTCTCTTATGCTGTCCCTTCAGTTATCTGCTTCAGCTCACTGGCTCCTGGGGCCGGGTGGTGGATGCAGTGCCCTTGTGCAGCTGTTCTGAAGCTGCCTCTTTCTGGCTTCAGTGTAACAGCTGTGCTTTTAGAGCTCTCACTTATTCAAGGAAGAAAACAAAAATCCCAACAGAAAAACCCCCAACCAAAATCCCCCAACCGCTGGTGCATTTTGTGAGTAGTAGTAGCTCTTACTTAGCTGGCCTAGGTAACAGTGGCTTTGCAGATTATGAATGATTTCAGTGTATTCCGTCTCTGCATCAGAACCTTGTAACCATGAGATTTTGATTTCCAGTTTCCCCCACTCCCCAACATTCGGTACTCTGTTAAGTATGCAAGTACCAACAATTCCCACTTTATGGTTTGGAAGAGGATGTGTTCAGCGGGGCAAAGGGCAGGTTACTGTCACTTTTCAAAATGATTTTCTTGGCTTTCAGTTTGGATATGTCCAGTATCAGCCTTCAGCATTGATTCTTGTTTGATAAGCAAGAGTCTAAATCTTTGTTCTGAGAAAATATGTTGGTTAGTGTCATCAACTCCAAACTTTTGGAGAAGCTAAATAGGCTAAGCTCCTCGGATCACTCACTGGAAATTGTCCCTCCTCTTTGGCCTGCAGCTGTTCTCTTTTTCTCTCTTTGTTCTGTGTGTGTATGTGCATTTACATGCAGACTTATCCCTACACATTTTAATATGACATTCAGAACTGTATGCATTACACTTACATTTATTATATTAAAACTATAAACAGTATTAATTGCATCATATACCTGCTTTCTGCTCTTTCATGGAGATAAAGACTAGAAGATTAGATGGTCCTTATGATATGAACTACTAGCTTGGAGGAGCTGTAGACTCTCTGATCTTTTACCATTGCTAAATCCCTTTGAATCTTGCTTTCCAGAGAACTGCTCCCATTTCTGAAGGTGCAAACAACATTCCTTATTCCTATTTATTTTTTTCATGTTAATTCCCTTGTTTCCAGCTGCTGTCTTGCCAGGAAAAACAGCTATAGGATAGTTGATTAGATGAACATATTGCAGACAAGATGATTTCTTTAATAAAGTCTAACACAAAGTCTGAGAGGCTCTGTCAGAGTCACAAACAAGTGCTTATCCAAGCTGAGATTGCCAAGTTTCAGAGGAGATTGCTTTATTTTGCCAAAGTACTGGAGCACATAAGGAACATCTTAAATATCTTTTTTTGGCACTTCACAAACAACAGATTTATTAAACCTTCTCACCTGTGCTTTGTGGAAAACCGTAGGTATAGAGCTGAAGGAATTGCAAGAGGCGGACAGCATTTGAAAATGACCTCAGCCAGTTCAGAAGTGTTTGTAAGAGTAAAATTTACTGTGTATGGAGAAGGTCAGCCATAAATACAGCTGGAAGGCTGTGGGATCTGTATGTCAGAGTCCTCTTCCATTATGCATGGGTGCTGCTGACAGTAAAGGGAGGCTTCAGATGAATGTTCTGCTAATAAGTGTTAGGTAGGTATTACACACTGACGCTCAGCTGGGAAGCATGCGTCTTCACGTGTTTGTGTTCTTGCTAGTACTGCTTTCCAGAGATTTGTTTCTGACTTTGAGAAACTTGGCACGGCAATTGGTATGTGCTCAAGAAATAATGGCAGATCTACATCAGGTATCAATTGTCCTGGAGTGTCCAAGTTGCTGCCCTTGTAAACCAGGGAGCAAAATCTCTTAGGACAGAAGCCGTGAGACAGCACACCTTGCAGAGAGCTGAGCAGACAGGAGTAATTTAACATGAAGGAGACTATGTAGGAGCCACTGTTTTGTAGACTTCAGTTATTTGGCCAAAGAGTGAGCTTGTAGCTTGCTCCCAAGTGAGCTTGACTTTAGAAACAAGCCAACTGGAGCTTTCACACCTTTAGGCTGGAGAACGAATTATCTAGTGGTGTGGTAAGCCATGCTTTTGGAATCTCTGTTGCTGATAAAACTAAGTGATGTGCTGTTAAATAGTTTGTGCAAAGGATCTGCATGATTTTGTGGAGTTGTGTTTGGGTTAGAATGAGCCTCCCTCCAGTCCAGCCTGTCCCTGCCTTCTGTAGCTGGTAGACAAAGGTGCCATGGAAATTACGATGCTTGGTGCCACTGAGGCACTGTCTCTCTTTTCATTGTCATCTTTACTTCTCTCCTTTATCTGCTTCCTCTCCAAGATCTGCAGATCACCCGTGAGGGTGTGGGCAGTACAGTATATTATTGGTCTCCAGCTGTTCTCCCTGTTGCTGGGCAGCATGCAGTGGGACCTGCTTGTTGGTAATGGTATGGTCCTGGGTGGTTGGCCGTGCTAAATACTGTGGCAAGGTTTTAATCGTCTTGTAAATCTGAAGTCAGCATACAGGTTTCACTGGAGTACATTGACAGATTATTGTAAGTCTTTGAACTACATTGGCTCTGCTGATAAGACACCTTGTAAAAAGTGTGTGTGTGTAGGGTTTGGCAAGGCTTGTGTTGTTGCTTTAGAATCATAGAATCATAGAATGGTTTGGGTTGGAAGGGACCTTAAAGATCATCTAGTTCCAACCCCCCTGCCATGGGCAGGGACACCCTCCGCTAGACCAGGTTGCTCAAAGCCTCATCCAGCCTGGCCTTGAACACCTCCAGGGATGGGGCATCCACAACCTCCCTGGGCAACCTGTTCCAGTGTCTCACCACCCTCATAGTGAAAAATTTCTTCCTAATGTCTAGTCTAAATTTACCCTCTTTCAGCTTATACCCATTACCCCTTGTTCTCCCACTGTACTCCCTGACAAAGAGTGCCTCCCCATCTCTCCTGTAGCCCCCTTCAGGTACTGGAAGGCTGCTATTAAGTCTCCTCGGAGCCTTCTCTTCTCCAGGCTGAACAACCCCAACTCTTTCAGCCTGTCCTCATAGGGGAGGTGCTCCAGCCCTCTGATTAATTTTGTGGCTCTCCTCTGGACTCTCTCCAACAGGTCCATGTCTTTTTTATGTTGGGGGCCCCACATCTGAACACAGTACTCCAGGTGGGGTCTCACAGGAGCAGAGTAGAGGGGCAGAATCACCTCCCTTGACCTGCTGCTGATGCTTCTCTTGATGCAGCCCAGGACACGGTTGGCTTTCTGGGCTGCAAGCGCACACTGCAGGCTCATGTTGAGCTTCTCATCCACCAATACCTCCAAGTCCTTCTCCTCAGAGCTGCTCTCTATCCATTCTCTGCCCAGCCTCTATTTGTGCTTGCGATTGCCTCAACCCACGTGGAGGACCTTGCACTTGGCCTTGTTAAATTTCACGAGGTTTGCAGTGGCCCACCTCTCCAGCCTGTCAAGTTCCCTCTGGATGGCATCCCTTCCCTCCAGCGTGTCCACCACACCACCCAGCTTGGTGTCATCCATTAGTTGTTCTTTTCCAGCTGGTTGCTGCTCCCATGTTCTCTCGCTCTCTCCTTTGTAACCTGGTGTGTGGCATTTGAGTGCTACTGAAATCATACTTCTTGCTCTCTTCAGTTATGAGCTCACTTTCTTAGTGATAATATCGTACTTCTGGCAGAAGCATGGTGCATTATATTTGAAAATGTATTTTTATATGTAGTGTATCCAAAAAGAAAATTTTGTGAGCGAAGGCTTGAAAAGCCTAGTTAAGTGGTAGAATAATAATCAGCATGTTGAATGCACTGATATTTTAAGCAATTAAACACTTTCAGGAGAAGAAGAAACTATTGGTTTGGAGTCATTTAGCACTTTTTTATTATTTCTAACAGCTAGTGTTTTGTTAGCTTGCTAGTATTGAGACATTAGTAAGAAAGTTTTTTTATAGTGGGTCTAAGAGACATCTTTAACTTGTACAAAAATTGCCTATTCATTAGCTCTTGATCTGTTCTTACCAGTTGTTATTTGCAAAAGACTTTAAAAAAAGCCTCCTATTTAGTTCTGTTGTTTATTACTGCATGCATTGGCTTTCAGCTGTGCAAAATGTAAATAAGCTTAACAGTTAAATAGTGTGATCACATACTTTGCATTTTTTAGATGGTGTTATCTTTTGTTTCTCTTGACCAGATTTCATAACAAGATAGTATCTCCTCATTTGTCTGGATGAACTTCAGTGTTTTGGTGAAAGATACTCAGTCTGCAATGGCTTGCAGTATAATTTATTTGCAATTATATATTGTTTTGAGTTTGTGTTGTGTATTTCAATTGAAAGCTTCTGCTTCAGCTAAAAATAGAGCTGAATAAACAAAACTAAGAGAACTTATTAAGTGACACATGAATAGATCATTTGTATTTGAAAAATACAGGAACATTTGGAGAAAAAAGTCTAAGTCGATGTATGGTTCTTTTCAAAAGGGTGAAATTTTTTTCAAGTTAATAGAAATCTTTTTGATTCTTATATGTGATAATATTTGAACACTGAATCAGTTGGTCTTTGTCATGCCTTTAGACAATGTCTGTGGATTATTTGCTTTTGGACAGCTGCTAATGCTGTGCATTGAACCTCAGCACATGCTCCTTTTCCCATAAATTTTAAATCTACTATTGTTGAATGCATGTTGTTGGTTCTTACGTTTTGTAGTAAGTTGTAAATTTCAAAGAAGTGGTGCACAACATGGGTTTCAAAGTTTTGAGGGCTGTGTTGTAACTGAATGACTTTGTGCCAGTAAAGGCCCCTGAAGTATTTTTGGTGGTGAAGTTAGAAAGGATGAGGGCAAATTTGAACAAAATATTAGTTTCTATTATCTTGATGATACATGGCTTAAGAGCGTGTTTCCAAGTGGTCTGGCTCCCACTTCCCAGTAAGTTAAGCCTGATCATTTAAGTGTTCACAGCTGTTAAGGTGCTTTTTCCCTTTTCTACAATGTTGAGGCAACTTCAAAAGATTGTGTAGGCTTATACATACAAGAATACATGGAACATATATTTTGATTGTGGGAGAATGGATAATTGAACTGGTAAGGTTCGTGTGGAGTTCTTTAGGTAGAAATAACAGATTAATTTTGACATTCACAGTTTTGGCTCCAAATGAAATCTAAAGCATGGATGCATAGCCGTCAAATTACAGCTCTCAAGTCTCTGGCTCAACAAACCTTATTTAAAAGTAGTGGGTTTTTCCCTCTGAGCTTGGCTATCTTTGCCTTCCTCTTGCTCCTCTTTTTCTTACTCCTTTCCCAGAACAAAACCAGTGAAAACTCCAAACTCTCTGACGTTGGATGGTTCTAAAGTTGTAAGATTTTAAGTTTTCTGTCACTGGCTTTCTGAATGAGCGATGCTGCGTTAGGTACCCTGAATGTTAGTTGCAGCAAAACTAAGTAACTAAAAAATGGTCTTTGAGCCCTTGTTAAATGCATAGTTTTGGTCTGTTTTGTAGGAGTCTGAAGGAGCAGTGAGGTTTCTGTGCATCCTTTAGCTTGGACTCTTCTTGCAGGGTCCTTGTGGGCTGTGGAATGGCTGCCTTCTATCTTTATTGGTGAGAGACAAACTGAACCTAGGGCTTTTCCTGTGGTTTTGTCTCAAAAACAGTGTTTGTTTCGGTGTCATTCTTTCTTGGGAGATGGGAAAAGGACAGAAGGGAAGGGAGAGGAGAGTTTAATTGTGTCTAAAACTAGAGTTTTACAGTGTCCTCCTACTAAGTGCACAATTTTTAGTATGTTTTGCGGTTTTCTTTAAAAATCTGATGAAAAGTGAAATAAGTGTTTAAGAAGGTAAATCTTAATTTGATATCCACTTGATAGCTCTGAACTGGACTGCTCCTGTCATTGATTTTACTTTTTAAAACACTGTTTTACAACCTACTTAAAAATGATTTTCCTACATGTGGGAAATAGTGAAGTAATTAAACACATTTGGGTCTATGCATAAATTTTCTAAAATTAACTGTCTCTTTCACACTAATCTTTCTTGCCTTTAATTGGGTTGAAATGTGTGAAAGGGAGAGAGGTTTGATAGAGAACTATTTTTCAGAGAGTAGTTTAACTACAGAGCACATAAAGGAGTTGTTAGATATGCTTGGGCCAGGGAGGCAAAAACCTGCAGTTAAAAGGGGAAATATTTTTGTATTGGTTTCTGCTGCGTTGTTTTTGAGTAAATCACCTGTTATTTCCGTGCTTTTATACCTTTCACTCCAGTGGAGAAATTCAGGTGTGCTGCAGTTAGAAACAAAATAACCTATCACTTCAAGAATTAAAAATCCTTATTAATGAAATTGTGGTTGTCACTTACCACATTATTATGAGTACATTTAATGTTAATTAGCTTACATTTTCCTTTTTTCCTTTTTTGTTTCCCCAGCAGAGTTTGCTAACCTATTCACTAACAGCAGTGAGGACTAACCTTTTCAGTCTTCAAGCATATCTAATAACTAAACTAATGCATGACCCACTTGCACAAAAGCTGAGAAATCATTCTGAAAGGTGCCCAAGGGTAGAACATGTTTCAGGGAGTAATAGAAATGTAATGGAAATGGAGGCGAAAAATATTTAGATGTATACCCTCCTGCAGTAAAGTTAATGTAAAATATTACAATAAACAGTTGAAAGCCTTTGATTGTAGCTGTGACTCTTTTTTGTCTCTGTTTACAACTGAATTCTTACCCCTTCCTTTCTTCTCAGTAGAAATGTTTCCTGTTTGGAAAGTCTTTTCCAGCGCTGAGTAGGAAGCTAACTTGTTTCAGGTGCATATATATAAATATTAGCCCCCAAGCAAATGTTTTTGTTTTAGGGAACTTTTTACCTTCAATTCCATTGTCTTTGTTTTCAAATATGTTTGCTGTTATAATAAACTATTTTTTTTTCAGTTAAGTGGAATTTATGGAGCATATCTTGGGATCAGCATTCAGTCTTTCACCTGCTATAAAAAATTTGAGACACATGGCTATGCGTTTTGTATTCAACTTTTCACTTTTGAGTAAGTGATTAGTCTTTCTTCTTGTCATGTTTCATGTCCCAGAAGCACTGTTGTTTTCTCCTTCTGACAGCCTGACACTGTTTAAACATCAGTCTAATTTTGCACATAAGCCAGTTTAAGAGAAGACAAAAAAAAAAATCATGTGAGGCATGTCACAATAACTTATTTTCAGAAGCAGCAGGCTTGCAGAAGGCACAACTTACTCTGTTCTGTCTTGATTTCTGCTGACAGCAGGCTGTGGTGTTAAGCACATATAACAAAAATCAGGAGTATTTCAGACAACAGAAGTATGGGAGAGTACATATCATACTGTGAAAAGGCAAAACTTGTTCGAGGGAGAAGGTGATGGAGCCCGTATATTATTGATTCATACTGGTATCTCTGTCTTTTTAGGGAAAACGGCTGCTTTATGCCATGTGTTCTAAGAATTACGGTTCTCTTAGTATGCTATAGTTCTGGATACAAGTCTTGCCCCTCACTTTCAACATTTGAGTCTTCACCTTTACAGTGATGTTTAAATAGGCCAATTTTACCCTTCTGGTCTGTAAGTTCACAGTAAGTCATAGGGAGGTCGTGTCTAAAATAGGAGTAAGTGATCAGTTAGGAATGGCTTCTGTCTCGTGTGTGAAATCTTTTATGTACTGTTCCATACTCTTAGGTATGTTTGTGTGACAAATTGTTCCTTTTTTATCCTTTAAGAACCAGAATTTCGTAACAAAATGGGAAAATACTGTTGTTTTGTTTCCTTTTTAAACAAGTTCTACAAGAATGTAGAAGCAACATCTGTAATGGGTCAAAGCTGTAACTTTTATTTAAACTTGATAACAGTTTTCATATGTAACTATTTGTAACCTCCGTATTTCTGGAGGTGTGTGAGTATGCTTTGAAGAATGATATCCAACCAATATGTATGGTATGTAATGCTGCCCTAATGAGAGAACAGTTTAAGAAATACTGTTGTATCTGGACATTTCCATCAAGGTCTTCATGAGAACAAGAGAAGACAGAAAAAGCAGAAAGCCTTTCAGATAACTTTCGGTAAGGTAAGGTGTTAAATGTTGTTGTTCTGTATATTTTGTGTCTGCTTACTTATCCTTTATGCAAACAAAACTTACTTACCAGATTATAATGAGATTGTAATTAGGTTACATGGGTCTCCTAGAATAGAGTTGGTAGAGTCTGTGGAACTTGTTGATAGGTCAAGATTTTAATTGAGATCTGGTCTGTTCTGCTTCCCTGGAAGTATCCTGGACCACCCCTGTGCCTTGATGTTGAGAATGAAAAATTCAGAGAATGTCTGTCTGTAAAACATCTTCAGCTTATGTTTTCCAACCTCCTTACTTTGCTCATGGGTTCAGTCTCACCATTCTGATGGATCATTTTTATTTGCTCCCTGACTTTTGAAAATTCAGACTTGCAAAGGAAAGCCACAATGTGGGAATACATTTTCTTTTTTTTTAGAGTTTATTATAATCACCAACATAGTTTTCAGTTGTTTTCCATGTATCTGTCTTGTTTGTGCTTGAAGAGAGAACTCAGAAAAGGGCATGTGTTCAGAAAGGGTCTTAATGGACACAGTTTTCCCTAACACTTTTTAGCATAGGTGTGGAAAAATTGATGCAGATTTGAGGATATTTGCAAAAAAACAGTTAGAGTGTTAAATCTGGCTACATGGAGAGTTGTCTACTGCAGGAACAACATATGTGAGTAATGAAATTCCTGGTGAATTCAGCAATGTTTTTTTCCACAGGAGGGATGATAATATTACGTACATTATCTATAAACATAAATATGAATATATGTATATTATATAATATATGCTATATTATACATAAATATAAAAATTTTCTTCAATTTTTATGTAAGAATACATGACTGAAAGGTACCTATTATTTAAAGGTTTTACTGTGGAAGTTAAGTAGCAAGAAGTTTATTTAAATGTTTAGTCAGAATTCTGTAATAGTGAAAACTTCTATTAAGGAATACACATGGAGAGTGTAAGATTCTTTTTTCATAGTAAAAGCTCTTGTGGTATCTTCTCATGCTCGTTCCAATTTTTTTTTTTTTTTTTTCAATTTCGAGGTGGTGAAATGGGCAAAACACTGAACCGCTAGGTATGTGTTCTTTTCTCTCAGAAGAAATTAAAGTTGTAAGGCTAAATAAGTTTATGTCAAGGTTTAAACTTTTTTTTTTTTTCTTGAAATAAATTTTGCTCTGTATCTGTGCTGAAGAATTCATGGTCAAATTCATCCTCCACTGATAGCAGGAATTAGCAAAACTGGTGTTTTTTCTTAGCTCCCAGTGATTCTAGTTGAAAATTTCCTTTCCGGCACAGAGAAGATGCTTCCTTGTGATGAAGACATCTGTTGTTAGGTCCAAAGTTATGCTCCTCTCTAACAATTGTCTGTCTTCAGTAGAAAGCAGTGGGGTAAACAGCCCTTCCCTGCTTTGCTGAATTCCACTAAAGGGGAAAACAGAAAAGAAAATCACTTGGGTGTCTTCACCAGGTTGCCATGTAGAATAGGAAGTGTTCGTAACATCTAGGGGTTTATCAGTCTGCCATAGACCTTTGTGTCTGTTTGTAGGATAATTGCTTTCAGGCTTTTATTCTTCTCTCAGTAGTGGCACAAATGTGTGCTTACTATGGAAATTACTTATCCTATCCACTGTTAAGCAGCAATACTGTTAGAGTCCGAGAGCTGGGTCTCAGGGATAATTAGTGCTGAAAGACTCTCCCTGCACAAAACTCATTATTTCAAATTTTATTTTGTGTTGTGCATCAAATAAAATCTCAGGGGCTTTGAAATATTCTCACCTCTCCCTTGCTCCTCCCCTGAACAAGGAAATCAACTCATCAGACAGAAGTACTAAAGTTGTGTTGAAATACTAACTGAAGCACTCATGTTAAAAATATCGCACCTCCTTTTTTGCTGTGTCTTCTAGGGATGGAAGAGAGTTTCTTGTGCTGTTCTCAGAGCACTGATACACCAGGTTCTGCATTTCTCTGCATGGCCTGTCCTGGCCTTTCTCTGTGTCCCTCTGCCGCCTTGTTTGTTGTAGTTGGCCTTTCACCAGATGCATGATGGTGTGAACATCACTGCCTTCAAGACCAGAGTGTGCAAAAATGTTTTTATTATACAGACTTGAATAGAGTGTCTAAAAGAAGAAATAGTATTCAGTCATCGAGAGCAGCTTCGTCACTCTTACCTTCATCCTCAAGTAGTGTGAATTTTAATGGGCAGACATCACCCAGGGAACAAAATTCTGAGAACTTGAGAACATTCTGCGTACCTGCGAACCATGAGAAATAGAGAGCTGTCTTGTGGGGTTATACCTCAACTTCTGTGTAGTCAGGGTTGGCAAAACAAAATAACTTTTCTAATTCCCTGCCTCTTTTTGACAGGTGAGACGTTGATGGAAACTTGAAAATCAGGTGGTAACTTACCTAGAGCACATCTTCCTGGATCACATGAAGTCAGCTGGGCAATTAGCTGGAAGCAAATCGTAATACTTCCTTTTCCACTAATGTGTAGACAAAGTGTGTATCTGAATTGGTACTGTCAGCTGCAAATGATGATGTACTGTCCAAGTTAGAAGTCGTTTGACTGCAGGACATGCTTTCTGTGCTTTCAGTGACTTCTAAAGTGGTTTATTGCAGTCTTGAAAATTGTCAGGGAGACAACAGTTCTTTCTTCTGTTAGGTGTGCAGCAGTGAGAGAAGTAAGTTGTTCCGTTGTTTTAAGGCATCATTGGGTAAAGAGGGAAACACTGCTTTCTTAACAAGGTCCATTTTGTCAACGGATGTGTTATCAGCAGTGTTGGAAGCCTTTGTCCTGCCAGGGTACATTACAGGAGTGCCTTATCTTGCCTTTTCTAATTTAAAAACAAAACAAACAAACTCAAAACAAACAAACAAAAACCACACCAGAAGCAAACACAAAAACCTGAACGCGGCAACAACAACATTGATTTCTTTGGGCTCAAGTCTACCTTGTGGAGCATCTCTATGCTGTCATGAGCAGGTTAAGCTTTTCTTCTCAATTTGGTCTAGTGTTTTGCCTTTCTCATAAGGCAAAATGAGCACTTCTTGTGTTAGAGTCAACGTTGTACGTTGCCAAGCCTGGAGACTGGAGTAGTTTATTGGAGGATTATCTAATTCAAGTTCGGCTGCAGATTAGAGGGAGAAGCTGTTGCCACTGAAAAGAGGGGCATGTCAAACTCCTTTGAATCAGAAATAAGCTTTTTGTTCTTACTTCTCTTAGACTTCTTAGTGTTAGTTGCTCTCTCTTCTTGCCACTCCTTTGGGTTATCACATGCTGTTGGCCTGATCCGGTCTGTTACTCTGTTCACTCACCCCTTGTGGTATAGCCCTAACTGAAAGTGTTGTCAGGAGGAGCTTTTGACCCTTAATTGGAGTTTGTTAAAGCAAGTTTGTATTATGCTGAACTTGGGTTATTTGCTGGAGAGATTTCTTAACGACTTTCAAGGAAAATGAGTGAGCTAATGAACGTCTTTGATCTCTTCTGTACAAAAGCTAACTGATGTTTGGGTTGCTCATAATTAATTTCATCCTTCAAATTAATTTTCATGAGCTTCAGAAATTACCAGTGTAGTAGTGGTTCATAACTCTGATCCTTCTAGTAGGTGTTGGGCTTAATTGTAGCTTTGGGAAATTCTGTTAATGATAGAGGGCAGCATGCTGCCATTGGGTAGAAGAGTCAGCTGGCTTGCTCACAGCATTACATTCTTGGTCTTGGCTACTGTTACCTGTTCAGTGTTCCTATCTCCTGGTGATCTCATTGAGGAGTTTGATCTTTTCTCCTTATGTCCACGCACAAAGACAGTATCTCGCTTATCAGAGCATGTATGCAGATACGTGTCTAAAGAACATTTGCTTAAAAGGAATTTTTTTGTTTATACAGCCTTCACAGATTCAGTGTATAGATGAGGTGGCTTTTGCAGAATGATGGATGACAAGACCATTGGACTAATTTAGCTTTAAGACTATTATTACTGTGCTACAACAGCAGTTCACTTCTGTAGAGCCTTAAGGTAATGGCAAGAGATCCTGCAAACTCCACGTCTGCCTCTTTTGCAAGAAAACCCAGAGATGTCAAATTTCATGAAACTAGAAATTGGTGCTTAGCTGAACTTCACAGGTGCTTATAAAATCCAAAGATGTAATCCTAGAATCATATTTTAAATAACAAGATGAAATGAATTTTAAAAGCTTTTCTGTTGTATTATTCTCATGCCAGCTGTCCTGCTTGTCCTGAGTCAGCATCTTAAGATGTTGGGCAAGGTTATTTATTGGTTCTTTGCTGTCCCTGAGGAGTTTTTTTTCTGTGATCTTTGGTCCTATGTGTCTATAATTGCTGAACTGTGAATCGTGCTCTTCTTTGTTTAGTATACTTCTGTGTGTGTGTGTGCATTCTATATGAGTATTTGGATTGCTTACAATTAATTAAATTTATCATAGAGGAAAGACCAGTAGGAACCTGTTCTAGTCTAAGCCTCTTGCAGTAGTGGGCTAATGAGTTGGAACTTGTGTAACTAATGCTTAAAAATAGTTTTGTTACAATATATTTCCTTTTTCAATTAAATAGTTCTGTGAGACAAAGCACGTTATTGCATTTGTTTCATCTAGGATTTCTCCACCTCTGAAAAAAGCTGTTGAAAGCCTGGAAATGTTCCATATTGTATTAAAAAAGTTAATATGATGGAAAGGACTTTTAGATAACCTGGAGCTGCGGGTTCACTTGCTCTGGAATCGCATTGCTTGTGGAGAAAATGGAAAGTGGAGTTTGTCTGTTGTACCAAGTGGAAGTATTTCCTGTTGAATGAAACAGCTAACTGTTCTGTAGGAAACTTTACATGTAGGGCTTTGAAGTACAGTGTTAGTGGAGGAAGAATAAGGAAAGGGGAGATTTGCTTTGTGTATTGTAATGCAGTGAGTCTCTTACAGCCATGTTGCTTGTAGTCCTGTCTACCCCTTCCGCTGCTGGGCTGCTTCAAATGACAGCAGTGATGTTCTCCTTTGTATTTTCCCGTTTTTCATAGACTCCCATTTCTGTTGAAAATAAAAGCACTGAGAGATTGTGTTTACTTCTAGAAGAAGTAATGAGAGGTGGAAAGAACTCTCGACCGTTGTCCTGAGGCAGCAGAAAAAACTAATAATGAAGGAAATAGTTCAATGTCTGTAAAATATCTGGTCTAAAATGAATGCATCTCTCTCTGCCCTTCTTGGAGATATGCTCGTTAACAGCATTTCAACAGGCTGGTGAGTATTGTGGGCGATATCTGTTATGTAAGAATACTAGATATTACTGCAGTGTGAAAAATTTAATATTACTGTTATCCTTAGGCATCATTTACACATACAATAAATAATGAACTCAGGAGAAAAAAAGACAAAGTATCTCAAGTTTCTTACATATTTTCCTCTTCTTTCTATAAAATACTTAAAATGTGCTGTCACAGAATGAGCCAGAACTTTGCAAGTCGCTTGAAGACACCAGGTCTCTTCTCAGAAGAGAGATGGAAAAGGCAGATGGAATAGACGATGATTTAGAGCTATCAGTGCAGCAGGACAGAGATTGCAGGGAGATAAGTGTTATCGGAATTTAGAATTGTTTCCATATTCTCTTATGAAGGACTTCTGGATCTGTTCCTTTCTCCAAACTAGAATAATGTATTGGATTGTATTTCAATATCCAATGTGCTTTATGTACATTTTCAGACTAGTAAAAGAGAAACAGGCTCATCTTCAAAACAAGCACGTTAATGTTAGAAACAAAGCTATCTAGAGCTGTCTGAGAGTACCGTGTTCTTAATATAATCAGGCAATAAAAAGTGTGGGCTTGATGTCTAATTCCACAGTGTCTATAGCTTGCATTTAATAATTTATATTTTTTTTTTGTCATTGCTAGTCTGTAGAGCAAAAAAGTAAAGTTTAATGAGGCTGGTAAACTTCCGAGAGCAAATTGTGAATTTTTTAAGCTTCATGATTCATCAGACTATGTTAGGATGATAAAACACAAGCAGAGATTAGATGATATACTGGGATTATCACATGCAGAGGGAAGGCTGAATTTTGGTAGGAGCTGGGTGAACCTCTGTTCAAGTCAGAGGAACGGGTGTTTGCAGATAGCTGTCTTCAGCTTCAGCCTTGGGTGACTGGTGATGCATATAATTTAGAAGGCCTGGGGTTTGCAGAAGTATTTGTGCTTCCCTGGACTTCCCTTGTGCCATGTGTCCATGGAAATGGGAAGGTTAGGCTGAGAAGCTGGACAAACTACAGAAGTGTGTTTGCTAAACTCTTACTTTATACAGGCAAGTGCAACAAGGGGCTGCTACTTTAATGCCCTTGAAATAAGAATGCAGTAGATGTTTTTAATATTTTAGGAAAGTCCTTTGTATATGTACAAGATTGTCTGTATTTGGTTTTATTTAATGCTTGTTGTATGGCCATTAGATACTTGGTCCTCCCACTTTTTCCTAAAGTAATGAGTATGATGATTTCATTGGCACAATCTACTGTGAGAAGCAGTGGATGATGATTTTCAAGGACTTGAACCATGCTAATTAAAGCAAAAACACATCACAGAAAACATGAAAATTCTGGTTTTTAAAATGCCACTCTACACTGTATAATTTTTTGCACTTTATTAAAGATGGGAACTGTAATGTTTTTGTTGAGGAATGGGGAAAAACCTGCAATAGGTAAAAAATGAAATAATGTAAAGTATATTTATTGTTAAGTAAATAACTAGAATTAGGTAGGTTTTGTAGATGAGAGCAGCCATAGTGCTGACAAGGTGTAGCAGAGTTGTGTCTGCGTGCTTGAATAAACCCAACCTCAGTTATATATCTTTGCTGCAATGGCTATTGAAATTGTTACACTATTTTATTGATTTCTTGCTTTAATTTCAGAATGAGCTCGGTTTTTCCCTCATCACTTGTTCTGATTTTGTTGGGCTTGCTACCATGTCGGCAGCTTTGGAGCATCTGTGTCCCTTGTGGCTAGGTGCGGCATGGGCTCTTTTTGGAAGCTGGAGGAAAGAATTTTTGCCAGCATCGCTGCCAGGAAACTAACCCTGGGATAAGAGTTGTTCTCTTATCACCCTTAGGTGTTGCTTAATGGTTAATTACAGTTCGTTACAGAGCTGTTATATATTGGTGCTTGATTTAAAAGGATGCTATTTCAAGGTTGTTGGTTTTTGGTTTTTTATACCTCTCTTTACAGGTGTGGGTTTCTCCTGTTATCCTTTAGTGTGAACAATGCCATTTAATGTGCACAGCTCTTCAGATGGACCTTTTTTGTGACAACATAATTTCAATACCATTTCACCTGGAAATTGAACTAATACTATTTTGGCTTTAGCAAGTTAACATAAGTGTATATGTTGTGTCTTCCTTGTCCCGCCTTGCATCATCCTTTGCCTTTTAGGTGGAATATGTAACTGTTTTGACATAGTTCTTCCCCATCCTTACTAGTTGGTAGAACAGGGGTTTTTTGTTGTTGTTTTATAATGGTTGTAAAGAAGATGTAATAATATATGGCTATGATGTTCTTAAAAAAATCGTGTAAATGTATTTTATAAGTATTGGAGAAAGAAAATCAACCTCTCAGGATTTGGGATATGAGCCTTGTTTATATGAAATTGCATGAAACGTGGATCTGTATTTTTCTTTGTCGTGTAAATGCCAGTAGTGCTTTACTGTTTTTTGAAGGCTTTTCAATTGTATTTTGAGGGTTAAATACCTTCTCTATTTTCTCTTGATCCATCGCTGTAACCACAGTAACCATTTTAACTGTGTTTGATTTAGTCCCAGTAGGCAAGCAAAAAATTAATATTTAGAGCAATTCATAGGCAAAATGAATTTATCTCTTCATCCCAGAGGATTTAAGAAATGATTTAACTATTGTTGCCTTCAAAATTGGTGTAGTATTGACAGGTTAAAAGTTGTTGTTGTGTTTCCAGCTTTTTAACGAGCTCTATTCTTTCAGCTTAAGAAATAGACAAAAAAAAAATATCTAGTACTCATTGAAGTTACTGTTATAAAAATACAAACCAAAATGAAGACCAAAAAAACCTCCAAAACCTAAAACAAACCAACACCTCCCCTCCCCCAACCCAACAAAACCCAAAAACCACCCCACCCCCCAAAAAACTCTTGGCCTTGACTTCATTGCATTGATTGCTGGAGATGTGAGAGGCCACAGAGGTCATAATATCTAGCAACAGCTAAGTGCAGCTTCACTACAGCTGCTGTTCCTTTTTAAATCTGCCAATTCTGCATGTTGAATATTAGGCTTGTCTTTGAGATCTTGCATGTATTTTTATGTTGTTTGCAACTCTATAATTTAATTTCTAGGACCAGAACACAAAAATGAAAGCATGCTTGTCTTGCTATAATTCCTTGTACAGATGTATGTATAAAAATTATATTAGATATACACATAATAGATATAAACACGCATGTATGTTTATTATTTTATATATTACAGCTAATATAATATCTTAATATATTAAAGTACCATATTGTTACATAATATAATACATTATATTGGATATAATATCTAGTAGATCAGATATACATCATTAGAGACAATATTATATAGCAATATAATAATTATATCTAATACAATATATAATTATACATCCTATATCTTGGTGTATATATTCAAATAAATGTATTTCTATATGTGTATATCTGTAATATATCTTCAGTGGTCGGGGTCACGCAGGCAGAAGTCTGGCATGTATAAGGGTAAAGCCCTTTAAGTGGGGTGGAAGTTCTTAGCTCATGGAGAAACAAGCGCCTTCATTTTTCAGCAGTGACATTTGTTAACACAAAGTTAAGTTCGTGTATGTCACAAATGCAATTGTAGGTGAGAGTCTTGGAGATTAAAGTGGTCTCTTACTTGCATGAGGCATGGTGAAAATAAAGGAATTGGTCACTAATATTCAAAGTAGTGTTATTTCTTTACACTGCGTGGCTTTAAGATGTTATTTTGTTAGTTTCATAGCCCGAATGCATTTTTTTTAAACTTCTACCTTCTTAAATGTTTTCTGCAACACTTTAACATATCTTTCTTGAGTAAATATGAACATATATTATCTGGAGGTGAGTAATGGTGATTACCTTTCTTTATTATTCCCTGTGTTGTACAGTTAAGAGCAAAGTAAAGAAAAACTTAAAAAAGAAACAGAAAATCAAAATGCTGACATGATAGCAGCAATTCAGAGAAGTACAAGTGCCTTGCATTTTGTTTTAATGTGTTAGACCTTTTGATGAGTACTGTCCCATACTTTGGTCTACCAACACATTGTGATTTCCATGTAGTCTGGCAGTTTGTTGCTAAGTGCTCTGCACAGTACAGATACTGCTCTTGTTTGTCATCTCTTCAGGGGACTGCCAGGGAGGCTAATCCAAGCTCATGCACACCGTGGAGGAGTCAGAGGAAAAGTGGGAGAATAGGGAGGTATCTCCAAAGTCTCGTCGCCCTGCCTGGTGGCGCCATGGTGGGAACTCTGCTGTGCTGGCTGTGGCTCTGGGCGGTGGCTAGCTGGGGAACACGTGCAGTTGGGGTGATTGTGCCTGAGTGCAAAGGCACTGCCTAAAGTCACAGCTTTATTAAAAAAATCTAAAGTTGTTTTATTTGCCGCTTCAGTAGGTAATGAGTGTATTCTGGGGTTCTGTGCTTTACCAGGAACTTGGTCTTAGCCTAATTAATCATTAAAGGTTGTTAACGTGCTATGGTGGAGCTTATTATTAGAGACTGCATGTGTTTCAGAGAGCTGTGACCCTTTTCGTGGGTAACTATAGAAACCTCAGCAGCAGTAGTTATTAGATCAAATTATGAAGTTCATATTTTTTAAGAAGTCAATGGCTAATAATTTTGGTGTCTAAAATGATGAAGAAAGATTGTAAAACTGGAATTTAACTTTGACTAACAATGTGATAAATGGATTATTAGATTTCACAAGGTCTCTCCCGTACTTTTGAAGAATTATAGAATACTTGAGTGACTTATTAAGCAACACTAAAAAATGAAATAACTTGCATATTTTCTGAATTGTACTGTATATAAAACATTTTGTGTCCGTGTGCTTTCTACCAGATTCCCAATTTAAGAGTGAAATTTGTGAAATAGCAAATAAAATGTCTTTAGGCTTTTTGTTTTGTTTTGCATATGTTTTGAATATAAATTATTTAATATTAGACTTGTTTTACACTGGTAAATGAGGTACTGAAAAAATTGTCTCAATTTGCAAAGCAGTGTTAGCTGCAAGTGTCTCTGGGGAAGAGGAAGAAATGTGAAATGTGAATGTCACTGTAGAAGGCTGTTAAGACCTGTAGGTATAGCAGCTTTGAAAATGGGAATTGTGTATTTGTATAGCTAACAAGATAATTGAGTTGATGCCAGCCTATATTTTGGAAGAGAGTTTAAACTCAGTCCTTTATGACTTAAATTGCTTTATATTTTTTTGAAGAGTAGAAGGAAACCTGATTTGAAAGGTGAGAGTATTGAAAGATCCTCTTACCGTTTCATGATTGCATATGGCACGTGCCAGTGTGGGGAGACTATTGGATTATGTGAACAGAGCAAATGCAATGTGGTAATCCTGATGTTTTCTCTGTTGCTAGAGCTGTGAAATGCAGGGGAGAGTGTACCATAATGTACTAATAAGAAGTAAAGATGCTGCTCAAATGTGTTAGGATGGATTTTGCCCTAGTTGAGAGAAAGAGAAGCCATTTCCGCAGTGGTGTTTGGAAAGAAATAAATCACAAGCTATCATGCCCTAAACCAGACCAGTGGAGTTGAGCGAGACCATCCTCTGTGTCTTTGAGTAGCTGGGATACAGGGAACAAGCCAGTGGGTAGAAGTGAAACTCATTTTGATGGCAGGATCAAAATGTTGAAGTTAGCCAGTGGGAAGAAAAGCCTGTTTTAACTTGGCATAAATGTTGTCCCACTTGTGAGTTGTTGAGCTGTTTGAGTAATTAATGCTGTCATTGTTCTGTTTTCCTGTTTTCTCTGTGTATATTGTGTATGATATTGCAGGTTGTTCAGTCTGCAGGTGTTTCTCTGGCAGGATGCCACTGGCTTACTGAGACAGGACTGTGCTGACAAAGCAGTCCCTTTAGCTGGTTCTGATGTAGTCTCCAGGGTACTTTCACATAAATATTTTGCATAAAATGGTTACCTCCTTGAACTAATGTTGGTGGAGACAAACTTAATTTTTATGCATATTTTAATCTCATAGTGATGATTTTAATAACTGGAACCTGTGTAAATATGTGATGGGATGTTGAGTGGGCCAAACTTTGCAGGTAGCATTATTTTTTTGTCACTCTGCCAGCATTTTAAAGGAATCAGAACTGTAGATCTTGAAAGCTGTGTTTTTATTATAACAGACACTAGAATAGTGAAGGTTCTTAAAAGGAATAAATGTAAATATGGAGTGTGTCAGGATGTGGAGAGGGCTGATAGAGCAGTTCCCCAGGCCCTACTCTGATGTGCCTGTTCGTAGCTTTGTTTTTGGTTCAGCTGTCCTTAATGGCTTCTTGGATAACATGAAATGCTCTGGAATCCTACTGGTGCCAAAGAAAAATAAACGAAAAAACAATGAAAAACAATTTGTCTTCTCTTTGTTATAGTATATGCTGTGCTCTCAGTTCAGCCTTGGAATCATCGGGTTAACTGACAAAATAGTCTTATTCTTCTAAAAACTTGAATCCAGTACTTATATGGCATAGAACATTAGTGTTAAGTATATTTTCCTGTAACTATGCTTTCTTAATAACAGAAACGAAATACAGAAGATTTTGGCACTCACCCTTGTGAGTCTCTTGGAGATCCACACTGAGGAGCAAGAAAAACTTGCCTTATGGGGAAGGCTGTGCAGCTCTGGGGAAATGAATGGTGCAGATACAAAACTGCCTTTCTTAAATTGAAGAGGTTCGTTGGTGGTTTACATCACTGTCTAGTTATTTGCAGTGGGATAAGAATGGAATAACTATGTATCAAGCTTTTCTAAAGTAAAAATTTAGGTATTGAGATAAGTCTTCGATCTTGTTCTCTGAAGACTACAATATAAAACTATCAAACTTGATTTGTTTTTTATGTGCTGCGTTTTTTCTGAAGATATATTGAGGGGGTAGTTACTGTGTGTATGTGATCAATAGTCTTCAAAATAATTTCACCAGTGACTTCATTAATCCTATTCAAAATGCTGTGGTGAGGGGAGAAAAAGAAAAAAATATCACTAAAGAATAATTAGCAGAATGAAATTGAGTTAGTAGGTGTGACATCCAATTATTTTCTGCCCTGGAGATAAATATCAAGTGAAGGTTGGATATTACAGCTTCAGTGTAGCACCTCTGCTTCTTCTGAATCTGATGGAGTGAGAAGTAACCATGTTGTGTGAAGAAGAAAGATCATGTCTCAGACCATTGTGGTTAACACATAGTTTGGTTCAGGAGTGGGTTAGCCACTTGTGATTCATGCTTTAATGGGGACTTCTCTTCATAAAAATTACTGGTTTGCGGCTTGCTACATGGCAAGCTTAAGTTTGATAGTGTTTCTGCTCTAGGGAGGAAAAACCATTCTGGAGCGGTTGTTAATGCAGAAAGGTTGAATGCTGTCCTGCAGAGCTTTTTGAAAGACTTGTGTGTTCCAGCGTGGCATCCTCGAGGGCTGAGGCTGAAGCGCAGGATTGCTCCCACTCACTTGAGGATTTCTTCTAGGCTTTCCTACTAAGAAGGCAGCTTTGAAGAGTTGCACTTCGTGTTGTTACTGACTGAGCTAACATGGCTGTGTAATAACTGGATTCTCTAATCCATTGAAGGGTTGACATAGGGTGGAAAAGCTGGGCACGACAGCCTGTTGTAGACATGGTTTCATATGTGAAATGTGAGAGCCTGGCATTTTAAAACTCTGATGGGCTTTGCTTGAACCTTGTTTGGAAATATGGTATTGCCTTGGGATATATTTCATACCTTCAGTTTTTGCTAAGAAATTGATCAGTTTGGGGTTTTTTTTTGTGAGACTACATCTATCATTTTTTTTTTTCTTCTTGGTTACTTAGTGCAATCCAATTAATTTTTGGACTTCTGACAAAAGCAGCTCACGGTCTGTTAAGAAAAACTCAACAGTTTAAATAGTTAGCTGTTGAAAACAATGTCACAAGTACCTTTATGTTCATGTAAATTACAGTTTGTGAAAAAGTAGGTATTATTGGAGAAAAGTTTCGTTGCTAAACAGATGTAGAACTTTGTTAGAAATTTTATATAGATTGTATAGTTATCTGTAGGAAATAAGTGAAAAATGCTGGGTTGGACTAGGTGACCTCCATGGTGCCTTCCAGCTCAAACTGTTCTACGATTCTATGCTGTTAAGAGGTTTTTATATTGTGTGAAAATGGCCTGTTTCTCACGAGCTTGTAATTCTTCCACTGCATATTTTTAATTTTGTGTTGAATTTGCCATTTTCCCCATGTACTATTTTTCTGTGAAGTTCTACAGTATGTAACTTATGTAGCCACCACGTTTTTGACTGAGAGGTGCTTTATTGATGTTTGTATAGCCGTAACAACTCGGTGATGGTGATGAGATGCAGAAGTGCTTATATATTGGTTTCTAAATGTAGTTCTGTTATTCCTTTTAATAAAGAACTTGACTGCTCAGACTCTGTCCTCGAATTATGTTGTACTAAACGCAGATGTGTGATGCAGGCAAGTGTTTTTTGGAATGAGATTGAAGTTGGTGAAACTTAGTTCACTTGGTTGGAGTGTAGCACAGGCGTTCAGATCTGAACAGTAAAGGGACTTGATTCTAAGCAGTGAAACTGTAGAGGTGAAGAGGCACTGATATGGTGAGAAGCTGGCATCCTTCATTTGAAGGACAAAAGCTTCTAGGTTAATGGAGAAATAACCTCCTCACACAAGTGGTCTTGACAATGCGTAGATGCTTTAAGGGGATGAATTGCACATTTGGTTGGTTTGGGTGCAACTTCCAGTTCTTACAGCTTTCCTTTTCCATATATTTGGGTCATTAATTTTAATAGGTAGCTACCTTAAGTGGTTGTTTATTTCTTGGAAATAAACACAAGTTTAATGAAGTAATTCTGTAGAACTTTAATAAATGTGAATGAAGCAAGCAATGATCCATGTTTACTGTTACTGAGATGTTACTGTATCTAGAATTAAAGCAAGCCATCTGATGTTAATGGCATCTTGGAATATTTTTTCAGGCTTCTCTGTGTAGTTGGAATAAGCACATAGCATGGGAAATTTAGTAAGTGTTCATTGTTGTGCAGGAAATGAAGTTACTAAACGTTTGTTTGCCTGTGCAAATGAAATTCTGTGTGTGTTTTAAAACTGAGTGTTATAAAATCCGGTTCTACAGGGTATACATTTTTTTTTAGTTTAGAATTGACATGTAAAGTGAAAATTGTCTCTCTTACTTGTTGTGGGGGGGGATAAAAGGCAGCTCAGATTAATGTTAGTGTTTTCTGAGAGGATGCAAACTCTCTGACACTCCATAATTTCATTGAGTCTCTTCCCATTCAGTGTACTTTATTAAAAAAATAAAAGGGGAAAAAAATGCCAAACAGTTGTCTGCAGGTACCTCTAAGGACGATGGAATTCCCTCTGGTGGAAATGGGTGTGTATGTTAGCTTGAGAATATAATGAACTTGTTCAGAATAAAGTGGACTGTACCTGACTTTTATTTGGCAGATTGTGACTCATCAATTTCTTATGATTTACCAGATCAGTTTCAGAATATCGGTTAGATAATTTTACTTGAGAATGACACAACTTTTTGCAATGTCTGCAGGCTTCATGGACAGATATTTTTCAAGTGTTTCACTATATAATTTGAAAATCTATTGTACCTATATTTTTAAAAAGTCAACAGTAAACATTTTAAAGGACTTTGATTTGTTTAAAATGCATTGTGTAAAGTGCAACCTGGGCAAAAGACTTGATCATGCAGTATTTTTCAAAAATTCATAGTAGAAGGAAGTGCATTTAGGAGTCTGTCTTGACTATAGAAAAGCTTTAAAATATGTCTTTAGCTACCTTTGTAGCTTCTTTGATTTCCCCCCTACCCTGAACGGGGACTTGAGCCAAGTGGCTTTCCACCTTCATAGTGTCTGTCTGCTGTGTTTCCAGTCCATCTATGTAGTCACTCACACAGCCAAGCAGGGTCTCTTAGAGGTAATCCAAATTCTGATCTTTGTAAGAGAATGCTCAGTTCATGTATGCCAATACATTATATTATTTATAACTGTAATACAATGCGATATATTATTTATACCTATAAGAGTAATTTTTAGCTCTTTTATGCTAATCAGTTATCGAATTTATGGTAGAACTACTGCTCTGCTTTTGAGCCCTCTGAGTTTATCACAACTAACAAAAAATGATGGCCCCTGTCTTTCAGGGAGAATATTGGGTTTCATTGTGTTTGCACAGATACCATTCTGACTAGATTGTAACTATAGCTGATCACTACATAGCCTACTGGTAAGGACTGGCTAAAGTAAAGACTTTGGTATGGTCCCATAAATAGCTGAAGTCTTACGAACAGGGGTACTATTTTTACAAAGGAGATAATGATTTGCGTTTTCTGAGAGGATGCAAACTCTCTGACACTCCATAATTTCATTGAGTCTCTTCCCATTCAGTGTACTTTATTAAAAAAATAAAAGGGGAAAAAAAGGAGCAAAGCATTGTCTTAAGAAGACAAATCAGTCACAAGTGAAGGCCATATGACGTATGATACTTGGTTCAGGCTTTCTCTGAAGCCTTAACTAAACCTCTAATTGCAGAAGGAGGACATCCTGGGTTTTACACGTTTTCATGCTTTCCCAGTAAAATAAGCACTAACCAGCAGTTGTAGGAAAGACTGTACTTCATTAGTAATCCAGTTTTTCTGTCCAGTGACATTTTTGCCTAAGCCAAAATGAATTCAGGGTCATGCTTACCTGCTATTTAAATTAAAGTAGTTCCATGGTGTTAACACTCTGCATGTAGAAACATTTTCTCCTTGAAGTAAATCTACAGTGTGAAGAAAAGGCTATGATGGGAGGGTGGGCTCTCATCACAGTTCATGCACTTTAAAGTACAATCCACCCTAACATTTAAAAATATTAAGACTAATGACCAAAAATTTAATTATAGTGTAGTATATGTTGTGTAAGTATTGGCATAAAAATACTGACAAGTCAGTATGGAGTAATTTAAATAATTGCTAAATATTACATTTTCCAAGAACTTGGAAGGGTTTGATAAGAACTTCCCAGTTTTCTTTCTGGATTCAAGCAAACCTGGCAGGTCTCGGTACTGCGGCTTCACAGAGAGTGCGGAGTAAAGAGCAGCGTGAAGACTTGGGAGGAAAGAGGGAGTGTAGTAGTAAAGTGAAAGATGCTTAAAACAAGCCAGCAACACTGCTGTATCATCCCCCCACCTCCCAGAATACCCAAGTTAGAGGTCTCACCTCTAGCCTGTTAACAGTAGAGTTTAGAAATGCAGTATTCTTCCACTGGAAGTAAAACCAGAAATTTGTAATCTGGCACTCAGTTTTATGGGCTTTTTGGGACCCTGTCTACACAGGGGATGTGGCTTTCCCCAATGAAAGCAAAGTTAAATCCTGCAGCATGTAAGAACACCTGAATCCTGAGGTGAGGAAGTTTTCTACCTTTAAAGACATCATTCTCCAAAACTTGCCTCTTTAATTTTTAGTTAATTCTGAAGTTGTTGCTGAGAATATTATTACTGCTTTTTAAAAGTTAGAAGATTTATGTCATGTTGACCAAATAAGCCTATAATCAGCATAAGAAAAGGTTCATTCTGGTAGCTGGTAGTCTCCTAATTGGAATCAGCCTTATTAGTGGCACATTTTTCCTTGTAGCCAATTTCACATGTATCTTCAACTCGCAGCAAAAGCAGCAGCAGAGGAACTAAGGAGTACTTAGAAACAAGTTGGGATTTTCTGTCTTTATATTTATAATCCAGAATTTCTGGTAAGACTTAGTGGTCCTGCCTTTCCCTCTCAATTGTCTTTAAGCATTCATTTTGGAAGAATCCAGTTTAGTTCTTTCCTTCTGGACTGAAAATCCATGCTCTTTCCCCCTATGTTCCTTTTAATTAAGTTGATACAAAGTATTTGCTGCTACTGGTTTTAGTTTGAAAGTGTCATTTTACCAATAAATTGTTATTGGACTCCAGGATGTTCAATATTGTGACTGGGGTGTATAAAATGGGATGGTGGTTGACTGCGTTGTTCACTTTCTCAGAGGTTGGCTGTCCTTTCACAGAGCAGCAAATACTGTAGGGTTAGGAAATGAAACACTTGTTTCTTGTCTTCTATTTTTTTTTTAACTCTTCTTGTCAGTTGTAGTTAATCATTTGGTTAGTCCTTACATGTGCAGATGTTATCTCTAAAATGTTGTTGTAAGGGCTAGGGAGAAAGCATAACAGATAGTATGCTTTGATAAAAGGGGAAAAGCATGATGTACAGAAACATTGTAATTTACTGTTTGGCTCTTTGCTGGTTTTTAATATTCTGGCTTTTTATGCAATACACATCAGTCCTTGCAAGTGAGCTACTTTAGGCTGTCAATTTGATAAATGGTACACTTTAGTTTTTAAAGCTTATTTGTCGCTTCATACTGTCTTTGAATGTATTATTTTTCTGTAGCATGTCTAAGGTGCTCCTTTAGTATCACTTGAAATCTTTGGATATTCACAAATGGGTTTTTTTAGGTAATTTCACTGTAAATTTCTTACCTCTTAAAAATCTAACATGACAGAGCACTATAGGCAATGTTGGATTTCCCCCCCTCCAAAGGATTAGATTTTAATATATCCTTCCAGAATTTTGAAGGAGTCTGTCAAAATCTTTACTTTTTAGTGCACTATTATTTGGCTTCTCACTACAATTGGTTATTGAAACACAAGTAACTATTGAGATTAATCTTAATAGGTATCTGTTTTAGTAGATGAAAGGACCCTCCTCTCCTATGGGAAATTAGTTTGTAAAATCAGTTTAAAAGAAAGAAGTGTCCATCTTTAAACTACGTTTTGTGTGTTAGCAGTCACCAGGCATTCCTTCCTGACCTTGGTCAATGTTAACAGGCTGTAGGTTCTGCAATGAGATGCCAGTTTCTGGTGTTCTTGTTCAGTGGCTTCTGTGATTCTGGGATCACAATATGAAAGGAAATCAACTGAAATTCAGTCGCTCCCAAAGATTATCGTGGGAAGGGATTATCAAAATTCAGGTATGGTAAATGGCAGACACTGTTTATTTTATGGGATTTATGGAATGTCTCTGAAAGTAGAAAATACTTGGTTTTGTTTTCTGTCTGATGCCTTTGTATCCTGATCTGGGATTTTTTGGTTGTAGAGAAACTGTTCAGTTTGTAGATTCCTCCCCTATTAATGCAATTCTTTTTACGTGGTTAGAATTGCCTTTGTAGTTCTTCTCTATGATTGCATCTTGTTTGCCTTTTCTTGGTAATATCAGTGAGTATCAGGTTATGGCTCTGTATATCTGACAGCACATGAGAAGCTGGTACACGTTCATTTCCAGCTCTTGAGGGCTCCGCTAAGTTTCTTCCTAATATTCCTCAGCATGTGTGGTGTTCCCTATAAAGCCAGGCATCACTTGCTGTGCCTGCGTGCCTCCAGAGCAGGACTAACATGCTCCTCTGGATCAGTGCATACGGAGGATTCACAGCTGCTTTTCAGCCCCTGGCTCCTTAGACTTTGCTTGGGGAGTTTGCAAATGCAGGTGTCAAAAAGACACTGTTTTTCTAAAAAGTCTGAGGTGAAGGAAAAAAAAAAAAAAGAGGGAAAAAGGAGATGTCTTAAACTTTTTCAGCATTTGAAGCTGCTTTTGTGCCTCGTTTCTAACTGTTACACGCTCTGGTTTTGTAGGAGTGCAGTGCTGGTGATCCTGGTTTCTTGGTGTCCCGTGGATGTCCGAGTTGGCAAGGGTGTGGTGTACACCTAACAGTCCCCTCATTGCTGATTTATTTTTTTTTTGCTTATTAGTGTTTAATAATTACATTTTTCTTTATCAAAATATGAAAGTCATTAAAGTAATGCTAACGAGAAATACTTGGGTAATCTCATCAGTCTGTACTTTTTCCAGTGCGGGTTCCTGGTCATGAATTTCGTGTGTGTCATACCTGTAACAAAAAGTTCTTGCAGTAGTATTATTAAGAGTGTTACCAAAGTGGAAGGCCAGATAGTGTGTTATCTACTTATATCAGCAGTGTGACCTCTTGGCTTCACAGTCTGAGACTTTTTTTTGGTCAGAGGACGATGTCTGTGCACCCAAAATTTTTGCACCACTGACAAATTTACCGTTGCAGTTTAGGACTTTTTTTTTTTTTTTTGAAAGCTCATTACAGATTTTCTGCAAGAGTTGAAGTGGCATATTCTGCGTTCCCCTCTGTAGCATTAAAATGTCCTGAGTTTTAATTGCCAAGAATACCCGGTTTTATGCTGTATTATGTAATCTCAAATGATACTGCCCTGAGGACAAGGGTGGAAAAACTCAATGAAGAAGAATAATAAAATAATATCCCTTTTGTCAGGTGGTAGGAAAGCCTCACAATCTCTCAGAATTCAGTTGTGCATACCTTCCTTGTGTGTGTGTTTGAAGTGTAGGGAGAATACAAAGGAAGTAGGTTTTCAGAATGCCAGTGAACTTTGTGTTACAGGCTGTTTCTATTTCTTCTTCTACTGATAAGTAAGGTGATGCTTTACCAGTGATACTTTTCCTTTCCCCTGCTGCCCTACTCCCTCAGAGTTAACACTTGCGTTGAATTAAATGCTTCAGTGAAAAGTGTAAGTTCAAGACTCAGCGAGGGATAACAGTTTATTGAGGAAGACCAGAGGCACTGCACAGGAGGCAATGGGGTTGGAGTGCTACTGGGTAAGTCCTTTACTGTTACATGAGGGAGTAAACAAAATTGAATACTGAACATTGTGGTGTTATCCCTCCTCTAGGACTGTCATGTTCATTACCTGCAGATGGTTTTTTTGTTTTTCAGCCATATGTTAAATAGAGAAATCTGTTTCCAACTAAATTGGGTTAAGACTTGTTACGTAAGTGTCAAACTTAACATGAAAAAGTAAACTCTGATCTCAAAATGTATCAGTTGTGCTTTCAAGAGAAATTAAAGATAAACAAGTAATTTCTATTAAGCTTACCTGTGTTTCTGAATGACCTTGAACATCTTACTGAAGCAATTATATGAATTTTGGGGTTAAGTCAGTGCTCAATAAATAAAAAGTAGTCCACAGCTGAACTGTGATGTGCTTTCTGGGTAAGATTAAGTAAACCTTGCATGTTTGTTATCAGCTTCAAAAATAATTCTAAAACTTCCTCAAATTCTAAACTTCAGTATTTATCCAGCAGACATATTTGCACAGCATTAAACATGAGTTAAGCCACATTTATTTCAGTGAGAACACACTTGAGCCTGCAGTTCTTATTGTTCCTGAATTCATGATCTTGTTTTACCTTTTGCTCATTAGATTTCACTTTGATGTTTCTGCTTGGGAGACTTGTACTCAGAATTGGTTATTTTCAATATGGATGATTTTAAAATCTGATGGCATTATACTTTTTACCTTGGGAAATTTAAGCAGGCTTAACTGTACTGCTGCAGCTGCAGGATGCCACTAATATTAGCGGTAGCCTCAACACGCATGTTCAGTTTGTATGTGCCAGACAGTCAGTGGTGGTGGTGTGGTTGGTTTCAGTAGGTAGCTGTACTCAATTTTCCCATGTTTGTGTGACTACTCAGCAGGAGGAGGGGTAATAATTCTCTTCGCTACTGTTTTCGGGGGTTTTAGGGTTGGTGATTTTTTAGTTTTAGGAGGCTAATGGGGAATTAATACTTTCATACAAATAGATTTCTGAAGGTATTACATGAATATGAAACCAGGCTTCCATAGGTGAGCTCTTAACTTCCTAGCAGATGTGAGGGAATGCATTTAACCATGGCTCTTTCTTGCTCTAATAGAATTACTGTTACAGGCAGAGTTATCTGCCTGATACCACCTGCCTTCAGGTGGGCAGTTCTCTCCTGCCTTTTAAAGCCCACCAGGCTAGTTTAAGTAAAAGGACCAGCCTTAGATGTCCTTTATCAGCTGCAGTCCATTCCGAGAGTTAGAAAGCTGTACAGAGAACCTTATTTCCACTTAAATTCCTTTGATTTTAGTGCAGCAACATTAATAATAAAATAGAGTAATTTTAGAAATTAACTTCCTAATATTCTGAAGTTGTTAGGAATAATGTATTAAAGCATAATGAGGTATCTGTATTTTGAGTAAGTAATATAATTTAAGATGCTGCATTTCCAGAGGTCATGTTAATTTCATAGGAAATTTAATATCTGAATAACTCACTGTGAAGACTGAAAATACCTAGAAATCATTACTTCAAGAAGTTTTATGGTATGTTGTGAGGGTTGCTGAGAGATTCCTTGCCATGATCATCATAATTCGGAGATGTAAATGAGAGAGCTTTTATTTTTCTCATGGCCTTGAGTTATAAAGCAGGAGTCAGAGCTTCTGGGTGGCTCCTTAATTTTTAAATATGTTGACAATGTCAGCAGAGAAAGAAGAGGCCTGAAATCTTGTATCTGTCTGATTTACATGCTGTGGAATTAAAAGTAGATCTAGTTATTTTGCCTTTTTTCCTTTAAAAGCAAATCAAAGTGTTATTCTCCTAAGTGGACAGAATTTAATTATATTTTGAGAGAGTGCAATTTATTGACAGCTTGTCTAGAAAGTTATTTTAAATTGTATGATGGATTGCTGATGGAAGGTTTAAAAAAAAAAAATCCAGCTGACAAACTCAAGATCTCAAGATCAGATGAAGGTTGCAACACCAAAGCTGTCTCTCTTTCTCTTGGTATTTGTTGAATGAATATGAGTGTAGTTGTTCAGCAAATGAATAAATCCTTCCTTTGAAAAAAATGCATTTAAAAAATTTTGTTGCACATGTGAGGATAACACAACCACACGATACGGGGGTTTCCCTGGGTAACTTAGCAATGCTGTGTACAGGCTACTTGGTTTGATGCTGCTTTTAGTTCTAGGCTGTCCAAACAAAAAACCAACCATCCAAAAACCCCAAGATAAGCTTGCGTTGATAAGATACATTAGAAGCTTGAGAGTAAGAGTGCTCAAGACACTTTCCAGTAGTAGACATTATTGTTCTTGTTTTACACATAGGAAGACAAGACCAGGTTAGTCATCTGAATACAATAGGATGTTACATGAAGTGGTTAAGCTTTAGTTAGATGTCATGACTTTCTGGCTGTTTCAGTGCTCTCTCTGCTAGCTGAGTTCTGGACTGTGTCTGATTATTGAGGATCTCCAGCAGTAGTGAAGCTTGAAGCTATGAAAAAGTACTTAGTGATTGAAGCCTTCATCAGCATGAGTTTTAGGTTAGTAGAGTGAAATTCTTTTTTTTATTTGAGACCAGCAAATAATTCAAAAAATTCAGTAATTTCATCTGATCTAAAAGGAACAATGTTGAATATTATAGATTACAGGGGGGTTTTATTTAATTAAAGATTTAATGAAGGTTCTTAAAACTCTTTAAGAAGGACTCTTACACATTTACGTCTCAAGAAGGATTTCTTTTAATATTATTGCTTCAACATTAACTGTATAGCTGGTTAAAGAAAAGCAATGTTCTCACAGAGGATTTTGCTTTCGTGAATCAGGACAGTGTTGTGTTTGTGGCTATGGAGGATTTTCCTACTATTAATTCTGTGTGAAACCGGACAGAAGGCTGGCTCAGGGACAGCTGGCGTACCGGTGTCCCTTGGGACTGTGTCTAATAAGTCCTGGTTCCCTGGCTCAAGAGATGTTCATTCAGCACACCGTCCCTTTGCAACACACGTTGAAAGTCTGAGCTGCTGAATTTGCCATGGAGGCAAGTTGGGTTGGAAAGGGAGGCAAGTTTTTGAGCATCATTACAATTTTTCTAATCTACCTGTAATTATGCTTTTAGCCTGATATAATCACACTGCAGCTTCAAAAGTGTCCTGTGTATAATTCACATTTGTGCAGTGCAAAATTAGAAGCACATTTAAGTGCTAACTGAATTTTAAGATGGAACTTAAACAGTACAGTCTTATTGCAGTTAACTCAATAAAACGTGGTGCTGTGGTGCTGGTGAGACAAGATGTGCAGCACCTTTCAAATATCTTTCTACATCTCATTTTCCAATTCCAAACTCCACTTGCAGGTCAGAAAGACAACTTATCGGTAAGATGAAGATGACTCCTGGGATCTTGGGTCATGAAGAGAAAGTATATTTCCATAGAGGCTTTGTTGCCAGGTGATCTCCGTTATTTGTACCATACAGTCACTAAAAAGAGAGAAATTACGGAATTACTTAGTTCCTTTTTAATGATGTTGCTTTGAAAAGTTGGAATAGAACCTGCAATCTTAAAATGTGGCACTGAGCTCAGTTTTGAGACAGGTTTTTATTAGGTTGGCTTTAAATAAAAGGATTTATGAGTGAAATGAATTGGAAATTTCAGTTGAGTTGCTCCTGTGTAAGTGTTCCCGGTGTGCTTTCTGTCTCCCATTACATTTGACATACTTTTTGACAGTCTGACAGAAACTCAGTAGACAGTGAGCCTGAACTAGATTTCTTTATTCTTTTAACCAGTGATAAAACAGAGTGGTTATGAAAATAATAAGCTGGCAACAATGAAGGAAAACACAACACTCAAAATTGCAACTGTGTGGAAGCTGTGATCTCCTGAGCATTCTGTTGAATCAGCTTTCTGAAACTTAACCAGGGTCTCTCCTTTGGCATTAGTGTTGCTTTAAGTTGACATCACTGTCCCTACAGTGTACATAGTGTTTATATTCAGTTTGCAAAGCCTCACTGAAACTGGGTTGTTAATTTTTATGATTACAATTCTTAAAAAGTACAAGCAAAAGAGCTTTAGTTGCTCTCTGACAAACTGTGTGTAGTATCTTCTGTGATAGAGTGCATAAAAAGTCACTTTTAGTATGAAATTGTTTGAACCTGGCAAATCTTGGTAGCACTGTGACCCATGCACATTGTTTTTAAAAATGAAATGTTGAGAATGAACTTGTCATCCAAGAATGGTCGGAACTGAAGAGAGAAAGGTGAAGCTGGAGCCGAAGCTCTTTTCAGGAATAAGGAATTAATGAATGACAATTGACTTAACTCTAAGAAGAGAATTTCTGGGGATCATTACGTTTCCCAGAAGACAAAATCAATTTGCCTTTGGCTTGTGCCTTAATGTAACAGGAACAAGTAGTAATTTTGCAGACAGATAGTCCCCTAGAGGATCCTGATTCTTAATTGTATAAAAGTTCTAATTGTTCCATTTTTAAGTGCTAACTTAAATAAGTTGTGCATATAACTTAATTGCAGTGTGGACGTTCTGGATGAATAAGTCTCACAAATATATTAAAAAACAGACTTAAGGACATGTTAAGAAAGCATGAGATGAAGGGTTTCATTTTCTGAAATATATATTTTTAAAAATAATCCTGTTACTGCAATGTTTAGCTGTACTATGCTTTTCTTCCTGAGATTGCATCAGCAGTCACTTGCTTAGCGAGGCTTCGGTTTGATAAATTCACCGAAGAACGTTAGTGCAAAGTTGTTAAGCTAAGTGATGCTCTTCATAATGGAAAATGATGCCTCAGCAAGGTATTCAGACGTATCATGTTCCTGGTGATAGCTGGTCAGAGACTGTGACACCACAAGTCCAGGAATGAAAGGCTGGAAAGTAATGTGAAAGCTGAGGCCAGGGGAGATGCTGTGGTTTCTAGACTGTGGAAACTGATGTTCTGTGGAGCTCTGGCTTTCTGTGCAGAGTAACACTATGTTTTACACTGTGCCACATCTGTGCAAGATCAATGCTTCAGTTGTGAAACAAAATTTCCATTTGGAAAACATTTGTTACTTTGCTAATGAAAACTTTTTTTTTTTTTTAAGCTCTATTGACACACCTAGTAGTAAGGCTGAAGCAATGTGAGCTTTTGGCAGAATGGTTGGTAGGACTGTTGTTGCAAGCTGTTTATTGGCTTCCGTGCCACTTAAATCCACTGTGCAAATACTCCTGTGCTGTCTTATGCTTCTAACAGAGGCTAATGGTACATTCCCAGCAATCCAAGTCTGTCTTACAGTCTAATTCTTAAAATACTAACTGAAAAAATGTATTGGTTCCTAAATCGAATGTCAGAAGCGGAAGAAAGAAGCATCAGTCAGATGGTCTGCATGTCTTGGGAAATATACACCTACCTGGAGAAAACTTACCTGGAGTAAAACTGGCAATGAAAGATGCTGATAAAACACATCCCTTAACTTTCCTTCAGATTGTGGGAAGATACCCATTCTGTCAGCTTTTCCACACATGCCTGCCCTCAGCTGGATACCAGAATTATTGGGTTGTTGTTTTGAAAAATAATTGCTTTTTTCTAGAATCAAGTGACATGAGTAAGTAGAAGAGATTGTCCTTTTCTGTGATAAGTTCTTCTTCTGCATTAGATTTGCAAAATTCGTGAAGCAGTACGAAGGAAGAGAGATAAAATGCATATAGTATTCACCTTTCCTAGGATTTCCTCCACACTGTCTCCCACCCCAAGCGTTAATAATATACTTTCATTTTGATGGTAGAACTATAAATACATGTTTCTTACATGGTTTATTTTTCTTGAGAGGATAGCAAAGCTTTATGTAGTAAAGCCATACATAGTTTACAAATAGTGAATTCTTTTGGGAAATTTTAAAATGCATGTTGGTTAACACTGTGTTTACTAGGTAAGAAAAAAAGAAGAGTAAAACTCCCTGTTCATTGCAGTTCTTGATTTCTAATTAGAGAAGATAGACTTCCAGATTGTAAAACAACTGCAAAATATTTTCTCCTGGGTAAATTTAATATAATTTTAGCGCATCTTAAGGCTAGCTTGTAACATATATTGTGTATCTTAATACAGCTGGTGCAAAAATGTTCTTAAAATAGACTTCAGTGGACAAACTGAATGTGTTTTAGGAAATCTACACAACTAGGTAATTAAGGCCAGTGGTCTCTAGCAGCAAGTTTGTTGTGTTAGAGACACAGTTCTAATATCACCGTTATTATTGTTTTTCAGAACAAAGAAACCTGACTAAGTTTTTAGCATAGTGTCAGCAAGATTTTATTCCTGAAAAACAATATGGAAAAGTCTAATATAGATGGTATTACTTTAATGGCTAACAGTCTAGCAGGGTTTTTATCAAGTGGGCTATCTCACAAACCCAAGCTCTTTAATATAAGATGGACCTAGCCAGTTAGGCATGGGAAGTTACAAATGCAGTATTTATTTAAAAAACCAAACCAAACAAGAAAAAAAAAAACCCAAACCAGCCAACAAGCTCTTTCTTCCCCCATCTCTTCCCCCCAAGTTATTTATTGTGTTACGTAGGTGGTTGAAAGCTGGCTCCCATCATTGGATCCAGGGTGTTCAGCTGAACTTCTGAAACATCACTTAGTAGAAACAAACGTAACTTTATTTGTGGATGTCAATTTCTCTCCTTCACAATGCTTCAACAACTATTCCTTTGTTTGAAATAGTTACAAATATCCTCTCTGCATGGCAGAACAGGGCAAGACAATTACTAATTCTGAGTTCACTAGATTGGACCTCTTAAAATAGCTGTTGAATTGCTCACCAAGGTGTCTCCACAGTCACTGAGATGGCAGACTGTTAAGCTGTGCT
>WKFP01014364.1:1615917-1671731 GCA_011057875.1 Pterocles orientalis | reverse complement strand
CATCAGCAGTCACTTGCTTAGCGAGGCTTCGGTTTGATAAATTCACCGAAGAACGTTAGTGCAAAGTTGTTAAGCTAAGTGATGCTCTTCATAATGGAAAATGATGCCTCAGCAAGGTATTCAGACATATCATGTTGCTGGTGATAGCTGGTCAGAGACTGTGACACCACAAGTCCAGGAATGAAAGGCTGGAAAGTAATGTGAAAGCTGAGGCCAGGGGAGATGCTGTGGTTCCTAGACTGTGGAAACTGATGTTCTGTTGAGCTCTGGCTTTCTGTGCAGAGTAACACTATGTTTTACACTGTGCCACATCTGTGCAAGATCAATGCTTCAGTTGTGAAACAAAATTTCCACTTGGAAAACATTTGTTACTTTGCTAATGAAAACTTTTTTTTTTTTTTTTTAAGCTCTATTGACACACCTAGTAGTAAGGCTGAAGCAATGTGAGCTTTTGGCAGAATGGTTGGGAGGACTGTTGTTGCAAGCTGTTTATTGGCTTCCGAGCCACTTAAATCCACTGTGCAAATACTCCTGTGCTGTCTTATGCTCCTAACAGAGGCTAATGGTACATTCCCAGCAATCCAAGTCTGTCTTACAGTCTAATTCTTAAAATACTAACTGAAAAAATGTATTGATTCCTAAATCAAATGTCAGAAGCGGAAGAAAGAAGCATCAGTCAGATGGTCTGCGTGTCTTGGGAAATATACACCTACCTGGAGTAAAACTGGCAATGAAAGATGCTGATAAAACACATCACTTAACTTTCCTTCAGATTGTGGGAAGATACCCATTCTGTCAGCTTTTCCACACATGCCTGCCCTCAGCTGGATACCAGAATTATTGGGTTGTTGTTTTGAAAAATAATTGCTTTTTTCTAGAATCAAGTGACATGAGTAAGTAGAAGAGATTGTCCTTTTCTGTGATAAGTTCTTCTTCTGCATTAGATTTGCAAAATTCGTGAAGCAGTACGAAGGAAGAGAGATAAAATGCATATAGTATTCACCTTTCGTAGGATTTCCTCCACACTGTCTCCCACCCCAAGCGTTAATAATATACTTTCATTTTGATGGTAGAACTATAAATACGTGTTTCTTACATGGTTTATTTTTCTTGAGAGGATAGCAAAGCTTTATGTAGTATTGAAACTGCTTCAAAAATTCAGAACTTGAAATTGGTGTAGAAGCTTCCAGACACTCAAAGGAGAATCTTGAGTTTTTCTGGCACTTGCTTGTGATGACATTAATGTTATTGAAAGAAAAAGAGCATTTATTAATAATTAGTTGTTGTTATTAACTATAGAATATACATTTAGCTTGGAGATACTTGCAGTGTGTTCTGTATACTTGCTTCCCAGTAGAACACACACACTGTAAGAATTTAACAGATCACTTATGATGGTTTAATTAACAGCTTAGCTATGGAAGGTACCTAAAAAGTCAGCATTGGATGAGGAATGAATGATAACTACTTGGACATGTCTAAAATTGAACAGAGTTTCCAAAATCACTATAAATAGAAATATTAACTAAGTAACTACCACTTAAAACATCAAAAAGTGTTTTCTGTTGTTATTCCAGGAAGAAAACACTAGCTTTGAATTCACAAAACAAAACAAAAAATTAAAAAAAGTTAGAAGACATGTAAGCAGTGTATTTCTTATAACAGAAAGATATGTATACTAGTAAAATGTATTTTGCAGTCTGGCCTTTGCTTTGGGGATGTTACTGCTTTCCTGGTGCACTGTTAATAGTACAAAATAGTGAATGTATACAACTCCTGATGATTCTTCTGTTTTCAGTCAGATGATAAATCAGCCATACATAGTTTACAAAGAGTGAATTCTTTTGGGAAATTTTAAAATGCATGTTGGTTAACACTGTGTTTACTAGGTAAGAAAAAAAGAAGAGTAAAACTTAATCACCACACACTGGCTCCAGCATGAGAAATCTCCCTGTTCATTGCAGTTCTTGATTTCTAATTAGAGAAGATAGACTTCCAGATTGTAAAACAACTGCAAAATATTTTCTCCTGGGTAAATTTAATATAATTTTAGCGCATCTTAAGGCTAGCTTGTAACATATATTGTGTATCTTAAGAACATTTTTGCACCAGCTGTATTAAAATAGACTTCAGTGGACAAACTGAATGTGTTTTAGGAAATCTACACAACTAGGTAATTAAGGCCAGTGGTCTCTAGCAGCAAGTTTGTTGTGTTAGAGACACAGTTCTAATGTCACCATTATTATTGTTTTTCAGAACAAAGAAACCTGACTAAGTTTTTAGCATAGTGTCAGCAAGATTTTATTCCTGAAAAACAATATGGAAAAGTCTAATATAGATGGTATTACTTTAATGGCTAACAGTCTAGCAGGGTTTTTATCAAGTGGGCTATCTCACAAACCCAAGCTCTTTAATATAAGATGGACCTAGCCAGTTAGGCATGGGAAGTCACAAATGCAGTATTTATTTAAAAAACCAAACCAAACAAGAAAAAAAATCCCCAAACCAGCCAACAAGCTCTTTCTTCCCCCATCTCTTCCCCCCAGGTTATTTATTGTGTTACGTACGTGGTTGAAAGCTGGCTCCCATCATTGGATCCAGGGTGTTCAGCTGAACTTCTGAAACATCACTTAGTAGAAACAAAGGTAACTTTATTTGTGGATGTCAATTTCTCTCCTTCACAATGCTTCAACAACTATTCCTTTGTTTGAACTAGTTACAAATATCCTCTCTGGATGGCAGAACAGGGCAAGACAATTACTAATTCTGAGTTCACTAGATTGGACCTCTTAAAATAGCTGTTGAATTGCTCACCAAGGTGTCTCCACAGTCACTGAGATGGCAGACTGTTAAGCTGTGCTCAATTGTTTTATTTACAGGCTTTTGAGATCATTCTCTGGTTGCTCTGAACTTTGCCAATAACCCTACTGAAATAAATGATTTTGGAACTGTTTTTCGGTAACTCTTTTAAGATTCAGGCTGTGACCTGAGAAATAAAAAAAAAGTTATGTTTAGCTTTATTTAGCAGTAGATTCATACGTTAGTTTTCAGGTTCATTTAGAGTGGCATTCCTGTTGCAAGTTGGTTGATTAAAATTCCAGATGTCACAGTTGTGATATAGAAGCATAGGAAAGAAAGATCCAAAAGATTTTGCTCCTACCCTTTCAGACTAGGGGAATGTGTTAGTGCATTAACTGTCAGTAGGCAGTTATCACGGATCCATTACAACAGATTACCACTTTTTTTTCTAAGGGCTTCAGTTAGGCTCTTGAGTATCTGAAATTTAGACAGATAAAACTGTTATTTCTCACAAATGAATCAGATGCTTGACAGTCAGTTAAAACTTAATTTATGTGGAGGATATGGAGAGTGAACATGGCAGAATTCCAGATTTTACTGTTAACTTATTCTGTGACTCCTGATGAGCATCTCAGCCAATGAGCCCTGAAAAAGATGGGCTGCTGATGCAGACATGAGATAAACTCATTGGTTTATGGGAGCTGGAACAAACGACCCTAGGGTTTATAATCCACAGCAAAGCCAAAAATTTGCTTGCTTTAAGGAGTTTCCTAGTTGCCTTAGGGAGAAGGGTATTAATAGAACTTCTCAAGCTTAACTTCGTTATAAGCCTGTAATGTGGCCCTTGTTCATTCTTTAAAGTCAGGAATTTTAAGCAGATTAATGAGAAAACTAACACAGCCCAGCCTGAATAAGGATTTATGGTGTTGTCAGCATCTAGTTAATTCTTAAGTAAAAGTTACTTGTTTTGGTAAAATGTACAGTAAACCTCAGCACTAGTTTTAGTCAAATTAGTTTATGTAAAAAACCCCACAAAATAAAGCTGTATAAATTCTTTTGAGATCTTTGGCATTATTAAAAATGTAAAGCTTTTCAGTGAACATTCTCTGTCCATTGTGGTGGATTTTTTTTTTTTAATCAGAAATAACAAATCTGCTGTTTGATCTGGGCTGCATTTGAACAATGTTCTTATCTCTGCAGGGTCTTTAGGGTGCACGGTCATGGATGGGAGGGCAACATGCTCTCAGGGTGAAGAGAACTGCAAAATGCAGACTAGCAGGTAACACTGAGGGAAGGGAACACTGCTGCAAGATGCCATAAGCTGTTGGATGAGAACTTGCTGGGTGATATGTTGAAGTGGACAGTTTTTACTGAAGCAAGGAACTTGTGTTCTTGCAATGCCCAGGACTTGCAAGAAGTCATGAGAACAGGAACAGAAATTAAGAGAATGGTAGCGGGGGAATGTTTATTTTAGATTTTGGATAAAATTATGTTTATAAATAAAAAGTGATGGTGGATTATAGGGTAATACTGTCACATCAATTTATTTCTTTTGCTCCACTTCTGATGTTGGGGAAGGGGGAAACTAACTTTTGCAGTGCTTTTTGAGTGGTGTGCAGTTGGCCAATTGTGAATCTCTTCTGCACAGGAAAATTCTTAGGTAGCTTGTTCACTGCAGCTGTTCTTTTGGGTCTCGCAATGTAAACTCAGCCAGAGTGTGAGAATGCGTTAGTGATTAAGGGATTGCTCTTAGTACTAACTCTGTTCTTCAAAGGACTTTCCTTGGGATTAAGGAAAATATGGTGTGTGTGTCTTCCTTTATTTATCTTGTGTATCTTCTAGCTGAGTCCCATTAGGTTTTGTTCTACAGCAGATCCATGCTGATATTTTATGTTAGTGCAAGTGATGTGTGTTCCTTTTTCAGCACTAACAGGTAAGAAAAAACTAACTTCTCAGATATGACATGGAATAAATGTTAACATTTTCATCAGTGCTGAGCAGAAAAACATGTAGTCCTTAAAGCACTCAGGCATTTTTCTAGTATCTTCAGGTCTGTATGGTGACAAGTGGAATTCTGCAAGTGAAGAAGGCTGAAAGCCTAGTCTGTAGGTATCTTCCTAGAGTTCCAGAAAAAAAATGAGATGATAAAGTATCAAGGACTTGCTTTGCTATGCAAGCTGAGAGCATTTGATTGTCTTGAGGTGGCTTTTGTGTCTTTCAGGAACTAAATATGGAAGATTAAAAGGAAAGTTGTATTAGTGTTTGCAGTATTGATGACTACAGAAAATTGACTTTAATCACTATTTTGTTAAGATTGTTACAACTGAATGTGTGGAACGGGATGAACTGGGCTATAAAGATTTTGTGGGGGAGGTTTTCTTTAACTGGCTCTGGGGTACATGGTCAGATATCAGAATTTTTTGAATAGCAGATTTTGGTTTCCTTCCTTTTCTGCTTTCGTTTCAGAGGGTACAAATAGTAATGTGAGGCCAGATTTCCCTGTTTCCTTGTCCTGTGACCGACAACAGCACCACTACCAGTATCTTACGCTAGAAACTTGGTTACAATTTTGGGTATAAACCAGACTGTTTTCAGTAGGGTTTTAGGTTTTTTTCAAGTTTGGTTGGGCTGGTGGTGCAGAAGAAGTTGTTCTTATCTGTGTTATTTTTGAAAAATGAGGCAAAGGTGAACTCGTTGCATCTAGGTGCTTATGGGATCCCTCTGGGACACTGGAATATTTCAGTGTGCTTCTGGGAGCATTTGAAGTGGTTCTATGCGGGCAGTGGCCTTGTAATGGCCAAATTGCTGTTGTTCAGCCCAGCCTGTTTTGATAAAGGTACCGACTCCTTGGACATTGAAGAATTCTCATCCACGCATCTCTTGTGAGCTTTACAGCACAATTGAATTCAGTAGCGTCATCTCATTCTTAGAATTTGCAAAGGCTTGTATTTCTTTTATTTGGCTTAGCCAAATTCAGATCTTGGAGAGTCCTTCCTCTTCATGAGAGCATTTCATGACCATACTGTAGAGATTTAAGTCTCCATTCCCCATGCAAGAAGGAGGTTGATTTTCCTCAGTAATTTTCACGCAAAGTGCCTTTTCTGATGCCCTAGAATAAGGCACAGAACTCTGTTGACCCAAGAGGATCCTCCTTCCCCAGCATCCTGAAGTTTTCCTGTACTTTGTGCTTCTGCTATCGTGTTCTTTTCTCAGTGTGGTTTATTTTTTGTTTTTAAGGACAAATAAAAACCCCAAAACCCCAACAAACAAAACAAACCCCCAAACAACTCTACAAAAAATCAGCAGCATTGAAGAGACAAAACAAAAAACTTCCAAAACAACACTTACACAAAACCAAACTAAAACAAAGCAAAAAAACCAACCCCGCACCAAAACAAACAAAACCCACCAACACTGTGGTTCACCAGATTGTGCCACTCAGTAGAATCACCTTCACCAGCTGAGCTTCCTTTGTCAGGGTGGCCGTCTCCTTAGGAGGTGGTGGTTCTCTGTACCTTGCTACAAAATATTTCAGGGTGAGCCTCATGCAATGCTAAAAACTGAGGTAGAAGTTCAGTGAAAAATTCTTTCCGTTGTTATAAAGTGAGCATTTCAATATTGAAGCCTGACACTGGTTAATAAGGATATTAATAGCAGGCTTAGTTATGGTTGGAAACTTTGGTTGTCATCTCTCTGTGTGGTGGCCTTGAAAAGGCAAGCAAAATTCTGTTTTGGGCTGGCATCTTCCTGCCTGGCAACAGTTTCTCATCTCAGAAGTATGAGAAATATCCAAATTATAAGTACTCTAGAAAAGAGAGCCTAATACATGCTAAAAAGACTTTTTATTTTTTAAATGTGAAGATTACTGATTTTCAGTGTATTCCTCTTAACATTTTGTGTGTCATTCTGACACAGTGGTCAGATGTTGACAGCTTGATCTGTGACATGAACCTTTCCACAAATGGTGGTAGAGATACTTGGAGTTGTAACATAACACAATTGTTACTCCAGTTATGAGAAGTTATGTTGTAGATTTGGGGTAGTCTATGTGAAACCCAAAACACTGCTAGAGATTTTTCCTTTTTTAAAGGGACTGAACTTCCGAAGTAAAATAGACGACACGTTGCTGTCTGCTGCTACTTTCTGGTCATTCAGCTGTCTGTGGCACAGAGAGCGAGAGGAATATTGGAATATGCTGCTGATGGAGAATCCTAAAGAAATTGTAGTTATAAGATGCTATAGAAACTTATTTTGGTAATGTAAAAAAAACAACTCACAGGAATTGTCATAAAAGATGTTGGTTTCTTCTTTCTAGTATGTTATGTTTCTTCTTCTTTTGTTAAGATTTAATTGCAATTATGAAGCAGGAGACTTTATGAAGATTTGCTCAAAAATGCAGAACCTTCTCTTTTTGAAAATAATTCAAATTATACATATCAATAAACGAAGAGATTCAGTTTTGTAGATGTATAGTCCCTGAAGCTGTTGTATTTTTTTTTTTGATGTGTGGTTGGCAAACTCCAGTTACTTGCAATTTGTTGTACTGAAAATTAGCAGAATTCTGTTCCTTTTTTTTTTTAACCAAGCGAATCTTATTTAGTATTTTATCCTCATCTCAGATTGGAATTCTAGATTTGTAATGGATATAGTTTTTCCTGTGGCAAGAAAATTTTGATATGATTACACACTCTGATGACTTGTTGAAGAATCTTTAATGGGAAAACTTACAGTTGAATTTGTCCTATTAATTAAATAAGCATCAGAGTAAATTGAGGGAAAATATTGACTGAATGTGTTTTATAAATATTCTTATTTAAATGTTCAGGTGTTGTGTATCTTTCCTCGCCAAAGAATCAAAATTATATTGCTTTAGATAAGGCACAGAGGTTGTGAATTAGTTTAGCCATAAAAGAGTTAACCTTCTTTCACAGGGGGAGGGGACTAATGACCTAATGTTTGCCTTACTAAGTATGTGATGTACCTGAGTGTATACACCTTTGGTTACGGTATTGAGCAGGTACACATTCACCTGCTAGTGACCCTTCTTGTAGGACCTGTTTGAGAGGTGTCTCAGGAGCTGTAGGACAGAGCCCCTGGTTGGCCAGGTGCATCCCTTTGGTTCCATGTCACTGGGATCTCTGAGGAAGTCTTCATCACTTACCTCTGGTGACAGCCTATAGGTACAATGCATGTGCAACGCCGTGGCAATGAGAGATGTTTTAGGTCAAAAAGTGGGCAGTCCATTGCCCCTTTGTGTCATCTGTTGACAGAGCACTCATTCCACTAAACACACTGCATAGCTGAGAAGAGGATGGTCACAATGGAGAATAGATATACGTGCACAAATGTGGTTAAATAATTTACCTTTAAAAATGGTCACAACCGTGTCTGTTGAGGACTAGGTTGTCTGCAACTAGTATTAGCCCACATCAGTGCATGTATGTGATGGCTGAGATTTTTTTGGTTTTAGGTTGCAGTTTCCTAGATGTTCCAGTGATTTCCATCATGCAGAGCTAGGTGGAGCTGTAAGATCTTCTGTAAATAGGTACGGTGCTAGGGACTCTTCTTCCAAGTTCTCTTGTTTCTGTATTTCACTTTGGGCTGGCTTTGTCTGTTGAAGAGTCTCTGGCACTGTACCTATTGTATGTGTACCTATATGTGATGAGTAAGCACATGTTATAACTCAGAAATGCTCGGTGAGTGAAGAGACACTGTTTAACCCAGTCCTGGTAGATAAGTATGCCATAGCCAATGGGCACCTTACTTGAAAGGCACAAATTTTAATTTGGAATTTGCTCCTCTGGGGAATGAAAGCAGTATTAAATTTGACATCTGTCTTATCATGAAGGCGTTGTGCATAGGGCTGTCAATGGTACTGGAATGTATTGTAAATGCAACTGCCCTGGTGAATCTGCTGAGGATCTTGTAATCATATGAGTGTTGGGCTAGCTTACGTGGTTATCTGTTTCCTGCACAGGTGTAGGGATATGATAGCTAGTAATCAATTTTTAGTAGTACCTGGGTGTGTTAACTTGTCAGTATGTTTTCCTTATTATTTCTTCTTCTTGTTAACGGGGCTGTTGCTTTGTATGGCCAAAGCATAAAATATAGGAAAATAACATGAGATGTTAAGTGTTTTGTTGCTTGAATAAAAATGCTGTGTATTGGTAAGATAGTTTAATAAAGCTCACCTTTGAAGTAGTTAATTGCAATAAATTACTGTGTTGGATACTCTAACTGGATTGCTCAGGTGAGCACCATTATTTATTAAGTTTTCAAACACCATTGAAAGATTATTTTGCAGAGTGCTTAAGCTCTCAAAATATTCTTATTTCTCCTTATTCTCAGTTTTTCTTCAATCTAACTGTCGTTTTGACTTTGTGGGGGACAGGCATATGGTCTCTACATCCTTTGCAAAGGAATGGGAAAATATTTTCTGCATTCCAAATTTTTGTGGTTTGAATATTGCAAAAGATGCTATCTTGACAGGCCCAGAGGCTGGATTTATATCTGTAGAAAACAGAGAGCACCCCGGGGAACAGTAGTGCAAAGTTTTATCTTCTCCACGTGATGCTCATCAGCACTGGAAGTGACCATCTTGAATAGGGGAGCTCAGTCTCCAGTCTTCAGTAGGTCTACTAGCAGTAGACTGTCAGCATTGATGTCCTTATGAGTATGCTCATCTAGAATATTTAATTGGCATTGTTAGTTACTCCAAAGAATAGGAATTGCTCTTCTGGATGAGCCGTTCTTGTTTCTGTCTGTCTTAATTTTTGAATAGTGTTCACACAAGTACAGTGTCTAATGAACTTTTCCTGACACTGCTGCATGCTGCTCACAGTTTATAGGCATGAAAATAACATCATGCCCTGTTGAGCAGGTGATGCTTGGAGTTGCGTAAGACATGGTGTAACAGGACACTGAACAAAAGCCAGCGTTCTGTTTTGTGTCCTGAGCCTAATCAAGCAATTCTTTCTGTGTAGTTTTGGATTAAGGCTTTTGTAATGTTATGTAGATAGTGATTGGCTTGTGTCATAATGTACATAGTATTTATTATGTTTTCATTCTTTAGTGGAACTACAGGTACTTTCATCTGTACAGATGTTATATCCTACTTTAAATTTGGTGTGTTAAGTATTTACAATAATGAATAGAGTGTAAAACAATTTAAAAAATCTTTAAGGAAATTTGACAAATTTCTGTAGCGTTTATTCAAACAGTATTATAGGTTATACATCATTGCTGTATGTTGATTGATTGTTGTATGCAAATATTACAACACTGTGCAACTTGATAAGTTCCTCTTGCTTGATTTGAATCAATGCTCAGCTGCAATTTCGTACCTATATGAGAAGTTTCAGCTAGTCACGTTTTCTGTTGAGTGAATAAAAGCCATTCGAGAAGCTGAGATGTAAATTTCAACATGGCAATATATACGAGTGTGTTTTGAAATGTCTTTTGTGTTAGATAGCTAAATCCACACCCACAAATAAAATCTGCATTTTCTGTTGTTGAAGTGTCAGAAATCTGAGCACTGTTCTGGGTTGTTGGAGATTGATGTGTCTATCCTTCTGCTTCAGTAGTGTGTATTGGGTTGTGCCCAGGTGTACTGATTCTGTGACTTTTTAGATGAGATTTTAGTTGTCTGCTGTAGCTCTGGCTGACCAAGTACATGGGGAGGAACCAGGGTAGCAGGATATGTTGTCAGGTGTGCATATCTTGTAGACCGAGTCTGGGACCTCTGAAATAAATGGACACCATTTGCTATTATTTAAAGTATGTAACCGCTTCAAAATGCGCTTACACTGGTGTCTCATTGGAGCAACTGTTTGCATCCATGGGAGAGTATTTTTCTAACTGAGTGCTTGTGTTAGAAGCCTACTAAATTAAGTGCTTTGAAAGATATTATGAGGAAGTTATTAACAAAGAAATGTGAGATGGGATGAGTGTTTTAAGAAAAGAAAAACATTTGTAGTTCTTTTTCCTTTATAACAAATGAGCACTCTCATCTGAGTAGAAAGCAGTAATTGGTCACTGCTGTCTTCTGTTGTTCCTGTCCTGCTCACATCCATGTGTAAGAGTGCAGGCTATAAACCTGCTGCTGCTGCGATTCTCGTTGTAAGTTAGTTGTTTGTAAAGGAGAGAGAATGGTGTGTGATAACACTACAAAATTATCTTCTCTCAAGTTAAAAACAGAAAAAAATAGCAAATTCGAATAGGATTTTTCATACCTTATTTAGAAAAGAGAATATGTACATACCAGTACAGATTTGTCATCAGAATTTGCAGAGGTACAGCTCTACAGTAAAGAGGTTTTGGTAGGTTGATTGTTTAATATGTTGTAGTGGCTTCACTGTGTATTTTAGCCTCAGGCTCTCTTGTTGGGCCTTACAGCCGTAAGAACAGGCTTCTCTTTGTGCTTAAAAGACAAGTTAGTTTAAAACAAAAATAAACAAACAAAAATAATCTGTAAGATGTCTCAACTTTATCAGCTACATAGAATGTTGAAAGGGATCTTAAATTTGTCCGGGAAAAAGTCTTCTAAAATTTCTTTCACTTTGCTTTTGCTTAGCTTCCTATAATTAAAATTCTCTCCAGTGTGAAAGCTAGTTTCATAGGCCCATGAGGCTCTGCTTCTTTGCTTGTCATCCACACCGTAATCATGTTTTCTGGTTTCCTTTCTGTACTAAACTGTAGTTCCTGTGCTTTTATTTTTTTCCCCCCAATTGTTAAATGATTCATTGCTTTGAAGTCCCTTTTGGATAGTTTAGTGATGAAAAGCTGCAATTTAGCAAGATTCTCCTGCGAAGGGTGGTTGTGTGTGAAGTAGAGCACTAGCAGCAGGAAAACAGCCTCTGGAGCTGCAGTGACAGTGAGTGACAGGGAAGCCCCAGCTGCTCTGTTGTCTAACAGAAGAATCTGGTCAGATGTGTGGCTCGGCCACAGAGTACAGAGAGATGTACGATGTTGTGAAGCTGTATTTCCTCACTTCTTTAGTGATATCCTCAATGGCACTTGGCTGAGAAAGGAGAAACGTTAAGCCCGGCGTTTTCTGCATTCTTGTGTATTCTGTCTGTGTATCCTGAAGCTTGTTGTTTTGCAAGTTGTCTCTGTGCTAGCAGGAAATTTGTGATACGATGTCAGCTTTCCAAGGTATTTTAGAGGAGCACAGCTGGTCGTTGCATTGTCTGAAAAAGCAAAAAGATTGAGATGCTGGGATGGACTTAGGGGTAGGGTGGTGTGGATATGCAGAGTGTAAGTGGGTAGTGGGTCTTTTAATGACTATTGATGAAGGAAATTCACTTTATCATTTTAACAAGACAGTTAAGCTTGTTTTTCTTTAAATACTAAGGGTAGAAAACAAGAAAATTGAGATTTGTTCATTGGCTATTTGTTTCCATTATGGAAGAGAAACAATAGAGAACAGATAAAGACAGATAATCAGCAAAGCAGTTTGTTGCTGCATGAGTACTCCTAGATTGATGTAGTGATAATGTGCTGTCTAGAGCTGGGAAGATACTCAGAGGAGGAGTTAATGATACTTTCTTAGTAGTTAGCTTTTATTTTGTATACTCCTACTATCAGGCTTCATTGTCACTTTGGTTATTTGCTCTGTTTATTTCTTTTAGAGATGAAGAAGTCTGCTGAAGTCCTTCTAGTGCATGTGTATGTGTACACAAACATCTGTGTCCCTCTGTCACACTGTCTTAACTTCCATCCTCGTAAGATGTTCTGTCATCTACTCTTAAAAAGTTTTCTGTTTTCAGTGATGAATCCCTGCCTTGATCATGAGATTGATTTGGCTTTAAATTATATTTAAAAAAGAACAAAGCGGTGTCTTTATTTGCTTTGTAATTTTGGTGGTTGATGGGGTGTACCCTCATGATTGGAAGCATTTCTCCAGATTGTGAAAAGTGACAAACTTCCTTCAAGTTAAAGCTGAAATTATCTCCTAAAATGCATCCCACAGCTGCAGTTTGAAGATAAGATCAATTATTGTGAGATATGCGCTAATGTGTTTTGAGAGCTGGCAACTCCTTGGGTAAAAGACTCCCTTCTGTCTCTTATGACAGTTTTCAGCGGGAGGGAGGAACTGGGTGGGAATCTAAAAGACTTCCTATCTTTGGTGAAACATTCTAAGATGGAAAATATGAACTATTAAATTATATATAGTTTTTAAAATCTCACATGTTACCATTTATGATTATTGGGCTTTAGTTTCTGGTATTTGAATATTAACAGTGTTAGATCCCCTTTTTAGTGACACTGCGTATTTTTCAAATGCATACCAAAAAAATGTTGTTCCAGTTTCATGGTTTGGTTAAAGGCATCTTTTGTAAGGGCATTCAAGAGAGGCAAGTGAATGGAGATCTACTGGAATGGATCAACCAATTTCCTTTAGATAAGGAAACAGGTTTCTCATTGCTGTTTGTGTCTCGCTCTCCAGAAGGAAGGATTACTGACTTGTCAAAAGGCTGGAAAAACAATCTGGTGGGTACCAGTAGGTTGTCATTGATGAAATCCTGATGGGACTATAATGCACTTCAGATTATCTGGATCTCTGTGCTTTCCCTGCTAATTTTTAAAAGATGGAAGATGAGAAATCTGCCTAGGGCTGCTGTGCATGGTGAGGCTTGGGAACCTGAGCTCTAGAGTGTGCTGTCACTGGGCTTCTTGGTTGCCAGCATCCGCTGAATTAGAGAAGGATCTCTACCAGCCGTATGCAAAGGCCAGGCACAGTGCATGTTTAATTGGACACATACTGATGTTGAGCAGGGATTTTGGTTTGCAAAGGAAGTTACAAGTCTGTGTGCTAACAACAATCAGTTAAACTGCAGTGTTTTCTTTGCCTTAATAGGAAAAGATGTGGTGATTGTGTAACTATTTGGATGTGTTTCACTTTTTATGTGCAGTAGAAAATCCCAGCTGGAGATAAATTCTTCTCTCTGTAGAGGGGAAGGGTGTGGGCTGTTACCTCCCTTTACCAAACTGCTAGCTGCCTTTTCTCTTCTGTATAGCTTCCAGCCGAGACTTTTTTTTTTTTTTTTCCTTCCCTGAATGTTCCCTTGGTACTTTACACCATTCTGAGTGCCCTGTACTAAAAATGAAGGCTGGTGGTATTACTACGAGGTAGAAACTTAGAGGAGATTTTAAATGTTTAATGTAGCTGTAGGGTATCAATGTAGTTAGATCTTCTGTGCCTCTGTCTCCTTTGACTAGTTGCCTGGGCATTCCATGCAACATTTCTGGAGGACGGTAAGATGCATGTTTTACAAGCAGTCAAGTAAAACTCATTGTTATTTTTCAGAAACACAGCTGAGGTGTAGCTGCACACCACTTACTTTCCCATGGGCAAGTTATATTTAAAATAAATAAATAAATTTGCATAACTCTATAGGGAACAGGATAACTGATGTAATAATAACTTAGGAGTAGAGCCAGCATCCTGCAATTAGTTTAAAGCACATGTGCTGCAATGTCTCTCTGTATTGATATGCTTCTTGTGACATCCTTCTTCTGACACATTCAATTAATGTTTCATTATCTTCTTCCTATTTAAAAAAAAAATACCCAGTGACTGAGCTATAAGCAAAATAGGCTGTTCAGTTACTTAACAAGAATGATTAAGTGATTTTTTTGAATGATAGTGGAAGTATCTTTGCATGAGTTGACCTCATATCATTGCAAGTTATTGATTATACATATGCCTGTGGTTGGCTGAGAGCAAACAGGTTGTAGTGTTTCCTTCAGTGAAGAAGACGTAGTGAGATGGATGTGGTATGGATTAGAATTTTCAAATTTGTCTAGTATCGTCATCTGCATTCCCCGTGCAGCACATGCGGCAACTACCAGCCCAGAATGGAGGCATTCCTTGTCTTCCTCTTGAACTCGTTTTGTTTAAAATACTCTAAACAAATGACAGTGCGAAATACTGCTACTCTAATAGAATCTGTATTTCCACGTGGATTGCATCTTGTCCTGATTTTCTGTAATTTATTATCTGCTGTAAAGATGCCATTTCCTTCATTGTTTAAATTGTTGTATTTGTTTTAGTCCCTTTTAAAGATTTACATGTCACAAAGGAAAAAGATGATGAAGCAGTAAAACTATGACGAGGCAGTTTCCACTGGGTTTAGAGCTATGGTGTCTATGAAAAGTTAGCTTCTTTCCTAAAACATCTGTATGGAGGGGATCATGCACTGGTAGTGAGCTCTGGCTGCTGCACTAGCTGTTGGGATTCGTGATCACTTGCATGCTTGAAAACTTCCTTCACGCTCTTCAAAACTATATAGTGGCTTCATAAACGTGTGACCGTGCTCAGAAAGATACCGAACAGTACAGGGGTAAGGTGCCCCGCGCAGCGTGTTGAGCACCCTTGTTTGTGTGTCTGTATAGAAGGCCCTCAGCTCAGCTTGGTGCCGAGAACTATTTCAGCTTGTTCAGCGAGTGGAGTTTACAATGAGAATTCCAGGTCTATGTTGTAGTTGTGGTAATTAATATTTAGCATGGTATCTAGTAATTTTCAGCTTCAGTGCACTTCACAAACATCAGTTAATTGTCACAGCACCCCTGAGCAGCAGGTATATCCTTTCTTTACTGCCATTTTATGGGAGAGCCTGGCGCCCTGAAACTTGCAGGCTCACTGGGTCTCACTTGATGGTCTGTAACTTTAATTTTTTGAAAAGTTCTTTGTTAAATTGGGATAACTTGTTATTAATTCTGAGTAAAAACAAAGCTGTCATTAAATTATTATTGCATCACCTTCTGCAATACTGTGTCTGTTCTAGACCCCACAGATTTCGTTAGAAAGTGAAAAATTAAGAGCCTTGTTGTTTTCATCCCATTCTTTGGATGATGTGTCATCCTCATCTTACCTTTTGTTGTGGTAGTGGAAGAATTATTTGGAAGAATTTCATTGAGACTTTTCTGTAGCAGTCTTGCCCTTGTTGTCTTCTCAGAATACACTTATTTTCCTGTAGTTCCAGTCCTTAACTGCAATGCTTTGTGAATATATTGAGAACTGGCTTTGGAAATATGTTGCCCTTTGCTTTGTCCCGCAGAACTTGAAAATGGCAGTGTAGGTGGTCCGTGCGGATGAAGGCATGCATGCTCGCTGCATTGTTTTTGTAAATGCTCTCCCTCCCACCCCTACTTTATACAGTTTAATGGGAATAAAGCCATTCATGCATAAGTGTTGCTTCTATATAAATCCTGGCACGCAGACCGTTGTGACTGTGTTTCTAGCTGTTACCTTTTGCTTTACGCTGTTTTGGTCTCATGTAGAACATCTGACAGAAAACTCTCAGCTGCTGCTGTTGCAAGACTTTACCCTGGTAACTGTTTCCACTTAGAGATGCTGACAATTCATGAAAGCATTTGAAAAACATTTTGCTTATAGGAACAATTCTGCTGACGTATTTTTCTTTGTATCTTTTTATTACTAGTAAAATTTGCATGAAAACAGGTCTCTGTTTATTGAAAAGTTCACAAGCCTCAGTTTGACAGCATAATTAGAGTGGCATTCAGCTTGCACAGTGGAGCTAGGAGAAACTCACTTGATTTCCCTCTGAAACTTCAGGCCCTGTTTAAGGTTCTTAAAACAAATTTGACTTAATCCATGCTTTGTAGTGTAACTGAGGCAAGATTCAAAATGAAGTGTGGTGGACGGTCAAAGGCTTTGTATGTGGCAAGGCAAAACTGAGAAGACTCGTGAGAAAACCCTTGTTGTATTTCTGCTCAGCCTAATGGAAAATGTCAGGTTGTGCCCAGTTGTAGTCCTAATGACTGTGAAGCTTATCATCTCCATGGCCCTAATTATGATGCCATGGTAGGCTGACATGTTAGGTGAGGAATAAGCAGCAGGAGTGGATCAGCTCTTGAATAGCAAATGTCTCATTATGCTCAAGTGATCGGTATCAAAAATAAAGGGGAGGGCAGAAGCAGAAACACACTGCTAAAATACAGTCCAGAGCAGCAGAATTTCCCTGCATTTTTATATATTTCTACTTTGTTGTGTGAAGCATGCAGCTACCTTGGCAGTGCAGCGTTTTCATCATCCCTTCCTCCTCCACAGGCTTTTCTGTGTTATGTCTGTCCAGTTGTTTACCTGGGGATCAGAGGTGTGAGGCTGGGCTCTGGAGTTCACAGCAGATCTGTGATCCTTCTCATTTTATGGAAGAGATATTTTGTGGTGTGCAACTGCATTTCATCAATGCTTTACTGAAAGGATTTATGAACTCCGACACTTGTATTGTCTTCATCAGAACAGGTTCTCTATGGTACCGCTCTTTTGAGGTCTGGAAGCATTCAGGAGTGTTTTTTACTCGTCTGGCCCAAATGAATAGTTTGTTTAGTGCTCCAGCGATTTGGAAGTATTTATGTATAAAATTAAGAACATAGTCTAGTTTTTTTAAATTGAAAGATTCTGTTGATGTGTTTTAAGAAATCAAGGTTAGCTTTTATGTCTTTTGAATAATATTCTGGATTTTCATTATCATGTTGTATATAGCTTAAGCAGTAGTGAAACCAAACAGATTTTCCTAAGTTTTATTTTTTTCTTAGAGGGTTTTTTTGAAAAGATGATTCAGATGGAGTAAGTCAAGTGCTTTGAAATTAGTAATAATTTTGCAACAGCACTTGTTTCTAAAAAATAGTCATATTTCATTTTCTTGAATGGTATAAAGTGTTCAGTACAGTAAACATGTTAAATTATTTATGGTTTTCTGTATGGGTGCTATGGTAGCATTTTCTAAGCAATATTCTAGAATCTTTCCTTTGCCCTCTTGCTACATTTTAGTTTAAAAAAGCATCTTTTGTAACTTATGCAGAACACCTGCTGTCCTCACTTTGCAGTAAATCAACTGAGTGGAATCTGGTCTGCCAAAACAAGTCATTCACCATGAGGTCTGTTCCCTGCTTTCCCAGGACTTGCCTGAGCTGCTGGCCAGATGAGTTCTGCTGGCCACCAACTCCCTTCTACTCTTTTCTGTGTTGGTCACCATAGATAGCCCTTTCCTAAATTATCTTATGCAGTGGGTCTTGCTGTCAGTTCTGGTCCAGTGGTAGACATGCTGGTCATCAGACCAGGAAGGACTGACCTGTGCCATCAGTACAGAGCAACCTGTCCTGGCCATCTTGGTCAAAAAGGTGCTCTGCTTGAAGAGGCTAATCTACACGGGTAGCAGCTCTCATGGTACCTCTGTAAGAAAAACATCCATCTATCTAGCTGTTATCTTTATGAAAGTTGTTTGACCTGCGCATGAATTAACCTATTTCCATGCTGTTATAGGCTGGTAGACTGCTACTCCTCTGTGACTTGCACTGTTGAACAATTCCAAGAGTACCAGTGGTTAGAATTCACCCCTTTCTCATTTGTGATGTCTTGAAGAAGTTTCAATGTTGAAATCCAGGAAATGCTGTATAAAAGGATACAAATAACTCTTTGTGTTTGAAAGAAAAAAAAATCTTTGAAAAGAATAATTTATTTTAAAAATTTTGTTAATTGATATTTCCAGGCACAGAAGAAAATTAAAGCTAGATCAGAGAGTGTTCAAAAACAATTTTACATTTACATATTCTGCTATCTTGGGACAACAAATAGAAAATTTCCTAGGCTAGTTTTTGGTGCAATATATTAAGAAGGAGTACGACTTCATTAAATAATAGACCTATAAGTGAAATGGAATGCTTTTAACAGCTCTGCAATATATAAAGTATGCCTCAGTGATAGGTATAGTTTATATCTTGGTTTACTAGCTGCAAATGAGATTAATGGAGCTCTAGAAATAATGTTAGTTGCTTCTAGAGATGAAAAATAATGCAAAAGATAATGACTACTTAAATTTCTTTGTACAGGAATACAATAGTAGACAGTGATTAACTGTGAAAGAGTCTTACTGTAATAAAAATTTTTAGAGCTATAATGTTTGCAAAGACATTTTTAATTGCAAGGTTATCTCTGTATGTCTTTTGAGAAAGTTCTGTAAGAATTGAACAGTCAAATGGTTGCTACTCAGTGTCGTGCTGTTACCCTACGGCACTCTTGGGGTGTTCTCCAGTGGTATTCTCTAGATGTCTCTCAGAAGGGAAGGGATACCCCTAGCCTCACTTCTCATTCAAGGTTGTTTTTGTTGTACTGTCATGGACTATATTCTTACTGATTGCACCTGACAAAAGTATGTAGGTGCTACTTGTGTAGTGCTCATGATTTTCTGGCAGTTCAGTTATTTCTTGTGGCAGTGGTGCCCATGAACATGGGCGAGGCGCGGGGAAGAGAAAGAAGCAGTATTAAATACCTATATATCATCTTCATTTCCCTGCAGCTCCATTTGCTTGATTAGTATTACAGTGGTGTGACAGGGCAGTATATCAGAAGTGATCGATCTGATTAGGATGGAGATAATATAAATGCAGATTGGATTGATGTTTAATAGTATGAGCACCCAGGTTCTGTAAACACAGATGTTGCATAGGCTATGTGAAAGGTCTCTATAACAAAAATAGCAAATACAGGAGAATTTAGGGCTAAGTTACTTTTCTGCCAAGTTTCCCAGCAAGTTTTGGGTAGTTTGAGTTTGCAGTGTGGGAGATGGTGGTCAGATGGGCTGGCACAAATTGTTTTAATTGTTTTTTGAAATCCACAGTTTTTTCCCCAAGGCAGATATGAATCTTAATTTCTTAGGCTGCTTTATGTTGAGTCAATTACAATGCTGTGTTAAGTATTGCAATATTATTAGACATGAAAACAAACACTTTCTATAATTCTGTTTTTGATAATAAAGTTATCTACATCTATTATTAAAATCTTGATCTCTGGGTAATTTGACCTGATAGAGATCTATTCCTTTTCTGTGACAGCTTCAGAAGAGATGTAAATAAGCAGTGGTAGAGGAAGCATTTTTGTCTGATATTCGAGTGAATGGCTGGAAGGAAATTACCATGAATGAGGGAGCAGAATGCTGGAACGCAGTTGTGTAAGGAAGAAAGTACTGACGAGTTTTCCCCATTTCAGAAGCAATCGTTATGCTGTATCTGTTTCAGTGCAGGCCGGGAGCGTTACGGGAGCTGAGCTGTACCTCCAGGCAGGGTGAGCAGCTGCCACACCGCTGGACTTCCTGGGGAGTGCTGGGCCGTGGGGCTCAGCATCATCCTGCCTATTTGGCAGCCTTTCAGAGCAGGCATTTGGAAGTGAAGATATTGCTGAAAGACAAACTTGCATCTTTAAAGCAAAATCCAACTTGTCAACTGCTTGCTTTCTCAGTTCATGTCCTGAGCTTGCTGCGACTACCAAACTTCTGGTAGTGCCTTCATCCTGCGGCGTGGCTGCTTCCCACCTGCGAGAGCGGTGCTGGTGCCAGCTGCCTGCCGTCTGTGTTGTGTGCGCTGGAAGGCTTGCTCTGCTGCTTACAGAGCTTGATGCTTCACACGAATTGCCAAGTATGATTTCTGAAAGTAGCTCATTGTCTGCTGCATGGAGTCCCTTTCACTTTACTCCTGATGTCACTAGCAAATGAATAACCCAAACAGTTGATGTAGACTAAAACTTGCTCTTAAAATGCTACAGTGAAGAGGAGTGGTAGGGGGAAGAAGCAGTGGGTCACAAGCTGCAGAACTAACCCTAGAACCTGGATGAGGTTTTCTAAATTGACAGTTACGTGGAACATGGAAAAAAGGTGGTAGTAAGGTCCAACACTTCAGACATTTGTGAATGTAAGATAGTTTCAAATTAAATAAACTTTTTTCTAATGACCGGTCTTTCTGTGTTGAAGGTTAAGAAGCGGAGCTTCTTAATTGTGTATTTCTCTTAATAGGCAAAGAAATATGTTGTGTAGTAGAGCAAAAAGGTATAGCTGTTATTTTCAAGGTATTTTCAGACTGAATTTACTTTTATTAATTTGATCAGTTAAACGGAGAAGCATTCTTCCCTGTCTGCTTGGTATAGTTCAGTTATGCAAAAAATGAAAGTACTGGTGGGAATTTTCCTTTTTTAGTATGAAGCATTTTGGATCAGATCACAACCTAATTTGTGCCAGCCGTCTGGTATCAAATTCAATTTGTGAGGGAGGAGAAGAGTTTGATTTACCCACCTGCCATATTAAGGAATATATTTCATGAAATAGGGAAAAATATGCACTGCCTCACACCTGTTTACACATGCAGTAGTAACTGCTGATTGCAGGTATTGCTGGGGATTAACAACGTGACAGTATTGCATTTTCCATTCCATAGCAAAAGAATGAAACAATGTGTATGCACACAGAGGAGTTTGTCATTTATCTGAACAGAAATATTTTACTTCTAAAATACAAGCCCTGGTAGAAGAGTCTGTTCGTTCGATGACTATTTCCTTTGCGTAGTCTTATGGAAGAAAAAATCCATTTCAAGATGGTCGGATTGGTTGTGTGCCCACATGGAGTTCCTGATACTGAGCACTGTATTCCTCAGTTGCCTACTGCAGTCCTTGCATGTTGTTTTGGGATCCTGTCTTTACCAGAGAACTTTGGAATTTGGTTCCATTATCCAGTATTCACTTCAGTTACATTTGTGACAGTTTCCTTTGAAAAATATTATTTATAACCCATCAAAATAAATATTCAAGGGGATTTCTGGAAAAGCTAGATTCTGCTTCTGTTTTCTGCTTTCATTGTAGGCTGGAATACAGGCTCAGATTCCAAAATTGTTGCTTGATTGCTTTTAGATTCTCTAATCTTTGAACTCCTCAGTGGTACCAGTAACTACTGCAATGGTGTGTCGTCTTCTTTGGAAGTCAGGTCAGCTCATGTGACATGAAATGTAAAAATTTTTGTAAAGCTGTAGTCAGTGGGTTTCTTCTCAAATTGGTCTCTAGCAACCATTTTCAAAGACAGTGAGATGGCGCCGGGTTTTGAAATGTCAAGAGTTGGAGGGCAAGTGGGATGTGCTTGTGATTTGCATACTGGTTCAGTATTTACTAGTACATTAAATGGTAGTTAAGCAGCTTATGTCCCAATTTGCTTATGATGCTGTAGCATTTCCACAAGTGCCTTTTTCCTGTTTTCTCCACTTAAAGCAACTTGTTAAAATTTACATTGTTCAGGATGGTCCTTACATTATTAAAAGTGAATTTAAAAGAAATCTGCCTTCAGGAATTAATGATGTAACACTTGGAGTTTCCAAACACTTTATTTAAAGAGGCGGTTACAATAGAGAAAGAAGAAATGAAACTGAGAAGGATTGTTCAAAAACTAAACATTAAATTCTGTGAATGAGAAATAATTGCTTTTCACGTAGCTTGAGTGTCAGTAACTAAAGCTGTCTTCTAAATGTAGCAATATCTGGAATATTTTTAAAGGAGTTCTCCTGCATCATGCAGCACCATCTTGCAATGGAAATGTCTCTTGGCTGTGCTGTAATCACTCTTCAACATTGTCATGTTGGGTTTAGTGTTGGAAGTCAAGAAGAGGCTGGTACTGACCCTGTCCAAAAAGCCACGTAAGTGAGCATTCAGCGTCGTGAGTTGTCTCTGGACCAGAGGGATTTTGTACGTACACTTGAAGCTGAGTGTGTGTTCCGATGCCCTGGCAGTGATAGGTAATGCCAGGTTTTTTCACAGATCTCAGTAAACTGTTGTAAAACTGGGTGTGCGTCTGAGGGCATCTCCAATTTAGTAATCCTTCTAGCATTTGGCTGAGTGTTAAGACTGCATCCATGCTTCTTGCATACTTTTTTTTCTGATGATATGCTAGACTTGTGGTGCTGGAAGTGTGTAATTGTTCAGCACTTAGTTCCTCCTCCTTTCTTTAATTTGAGGATTTGTTTTGACAGATAAAATTCTGGTGGTTTTCTGCTGCAGAAGAACCTACGAACAGATGTCGTAGCAGAATGTTTGTGTCCCCTTTTAAATAGTGAAAATTCAATTTCTCCGTTAACTCACAGTTTCCCTACCCAGATATTGTTAATTTTTTTTAGATGATTGTGTATCATCCCCTATAACAAATTTTGGTCTTATGGTTTCATGGCTTACTTAAAGATAAAATACTTAATAATTTATTTTTATTTGCTGAACAATTATCTTCATTATTAAAAAGATAGCTTTGATGATTGATCTAATGCATATTTTATGTGCCTCTGATAGATTTTTCTTGAGCTGAACAGATTAGTCTTTGTTTCAGAGCAGATTTTTATCCTGTGCAAAGAACTACTGAAATACGCCATACCTGAAATACTGGGTGCACCTTGCTTGTCATAGGTCTGTCACGGTTTCTGTTGTCTGGGTAGCTTCTAAATCAACATTTTTCTTTCTGTGTTTGCTTTTAAATAATTCTGCTTGGCTCTGTTCATGTGCTAAAATTAAAATATGAGCACGGGGGAACTTTTCTGTGGATTTGCTGCTGGCTTTATTAACCAAATTCTCACGCTGCCAGCTCCTTTCTCACTGAAACTTGCACTGTTGTGCAAATCCATGATGTAGAATAAAGTTGAGATGTTCTTCCTGGGGTGAATGTTGGTGACATATCATATTTTGTGGGAGCTAGTGTGGGGATTATGCTTTATTTAGCTATTTGGGTTTTAAAAATCAAATTCCTAAAAGCTCTAAATTAAAAAAAAAAAACAACTATTGATTGTATGAATTCTTTTATGGGCTGCCTTAAACGGTTTGTTGTGATTCCAGCTTGTAGGGCTGGTGCTGGCAGGTTGTTAATGAGCTCTCTTGCCGCTGCTGGGCTGTTGGCTGAGCACAGCTTCTCACCAAGCTGCACAGATGCACGGTGCGTGTGGGAGGCTCGGCGGCTTTCCATCCGCTCCTCCCTGCTCGCCTCTCTCTGTGCTTAACAGTGAAAAAGGGGAGTTGGGGAAGAGGGATTTAGGGAAGACAGTTTGTGATCGTGTGAGATTTATGTTCTTGCGTGATCTTCCAGAAGGCTCATGGAGCATTAGGGGCATCTAATCGTTATTGGCTGTAAAGGGCAAAGAAATCATTCTCAGTTTTGTAGGATAAAGCCAACAAACTGGGCTTTCATTATTTTGTTTGGCTTGGATTGCTTTTTTTTTTTTTTTTTTTTTTTTTTTTTTTAATTCCGAGGCCAAACTTGCATCTTGTATTTAGTACTCAGACTGTTGTTATTGTGAGAAGTTTTGTGGTTCGTATCTAAACATGCACTTGTTTAGTTTTTTAAGTTTCAATGGAAGGCAAAATAAACTGGTCCTTGGCTTTTGTTTTGAGAAGTGATGATTTTTAGGACCCTGTTAACTTTTTTTTTTTTTTTACAGAATTCTCCCAGTCCATTAAGCAAAACAAGTCTTACCTCATTATTGCGGGCTCAGTATTTGTTTCTATAGAAACAGCTGTTGACAGATATATTTTTTTAAGCTCTTCCTAGTTTCTCAGATCTCCAGTGAGTTCTAAAAAAACCATTTCCTGAAACCCTTGCAAAGGGTCTATTATGAAGAGAGTTAACTCTGTCTCAGCTTAACCCAGGACACCTTGAAATCAGTAACCTGTGACAGAACAGAAATGTGTAGCTTTACCTGAACAGTACAGTTTTGAAGAACGTTAATCGATTGAGAAGTGGAATTGTACTTGTTTGGAATATATAAACAAAACTTCCTTAGATATTGAAGCCATTCAACTGCATTACAGTAGGTTGAGTGTGGTTTTCAGCAATTTTTAACTGACAGAAGGCTATTAGAGTACCAGTGTGTTTTTTATTTGACAATTTAAATATCTCATCATATGTGATGTCTCAGGTGCATCTCAGCTGTGTTCTTTGTCTCTATCTAAAACCAAAAATAACCGATGCTTTAGCCAATGTTTTTTCTTGATAATTTTTAATAAAACTTCAAAGAGTATATAGGTAACCTTAAGGATTTCTGCAATAATTGTTCCGTTTTTATAAATAGCCGGTGTTATCCATTGGGACAATATATGTTTTATTAGAATTTTTAACTCCTTGCAGAGAGTGCGGGGTGTTGGAAAGCAGATTATTTGAAGTCTGCAGATGCTCACTTTTTAGGAGTGGCTGATCTACAGTTACATTCACAAGCTAGTAGTTGTTCGTGAACTGTTCGTGTTGGTATTTTGACTCCTGAAATTGGATAGTGTAAGTAATAGAATATAGTCTGTCATTGACTTCAGCAGCAGCAAGTAAGGCAGAAAGCTACTTCTTGAGAAGGGAAGGGGGGAAATGTGGTAAGGTGTCAACATGTAACATTGCACAAGCAGGGAGGAAAGCCTGGAAGTTTCAAAGGATTGAAAGATGGGCCTTGGGTGCTTTGTGGCATCTGATTTCTGTATGGAACGTCATCTCTTCCTCATTCTTTTCTTGGAGTCAGGAGTGATTGTGTAGGATTTGTTAAAGGACTATCGTACGGGAACCAACGGCAGACAAAATCATGCACTTGTACAGAGAGTGTTTTCCAACATTGTTTCTGGCATGCTGTTTATCATCAGTCTAAAACCTAATACGAATTTAGTATGTGTCAGATTGCTGTTGGCCAGGATGATTTGACTTTTGGGGACACTATTCTTAGAAGCAGTAATGTTCCTGCTTGTGGGGAGAGGGATGGGGAAATGTGTTTTCTCTGGGTTGTTTTTTTTTTTTTTTTAAGTAAGTATTCTAGATGTCTCTGTGTTAGGCACTGAAAAAAGTTACTTGAATATGTTTTATGACAGCTGTATTTGTATTAAGGATATCTTTTGAAAGAGTTGTCCATTTAAAGGATTTTTGGTATCTGAATGTTTTGGGAAAGATTTCTCTATTGCAGATTTGTGAAGTGGAATTATTCTTAAGTTAATTCTTTTAGGTTGTGTGTTGGATGATTGTCATTATGAAGGCATCTACACAGTTGCTCCAAGCAGGTAAAAAAATGGTTAAGGATTTTGCTCTGTATAGAATAAGGAGTTTATTTAGCTTATTTTCTGAAAAATGCATTGAGTTTTTAATCATGTTTTTTTGAGTAGTCAGATCTGATTTAAAACCAGTTATGTTTGGCTTTTTCTATATTTAACTGATACTGCTTCTTTACCCTTCTGTGCAACACTGTTATTTTCAGTTATCTTAATTGCTTCTCAAGAGACAGGACTTTTTTCTTCACTCCTAAGGAAAGTCAGGGAAGGTGCTGTCCCATGGTACAGGGAGACTGGAAAGCTCAAATGTAGTCAATTAAGAGCAAAGTTATGCTGTCATTTGGATGTGAGCTGACAGAAGCAGAGAAATGAAAAGGTGTTGCTGACACTCTGCTCTCAGTTCTGTTCTGCCTTATTTTGCTTGCTTACTGTAGTGGAGAGTGGTGAAACATCATCTTCTGTTTGAAGTTTAGATGTAACATGAAAAACGAAGATAGAAAACCTTAGCTTAGAATTTCCTTGCTTTTTTTTTGTCAGCTAATGTTTCACCTTTAAAGCTAAATATTTATTTTGGCTGCCATTTTGTCTGTCAACTTGTATACATGTGCTTTCAATGAAAAATACTTTATGGCAGTCATTATTTAGCTAGTGCTTTGTTTTATATAAAGAAATGCTTGCAAACCAGATGAGATAAACAATTTATTTGCCATTAATTTTGTATTAGGGCATTTTTTAAAAGAACTGTGAGGTTGCCTTTCTTCAGGAAAATAAAATGTAAATTCTTTTTCTGGAGGTGCATAAGAATTTTAAGGGATTTGCATTGAAGGCAAAGTGATTAATCTATGCAGGTCACCCTTAATACCATAATGCTAGACATAGGAAGTAAATAAATGGGGAAAATGAGAAGTTCAGTAGTCATGGAAGCCTTGTGTATTAAATAAGCACCTCCCTGCTGAGTGGTTTGTTTTTTTTTTTGTCGTCACTTTTCTTACTGCACTGGGCCAGCTGCAGTACTTGCTGCGGGTATGGGTGTGAGGAGCAAGCAGGGAATAAAGGCTACAGCTTGATACCATTTGGGGCAACCTCACTGATACCAGTTTTTTTACTTATTTTCTTGTTCACCTTGTCATGCCTCTCATTTTGAAACAACACAGTCATATATGAGCTTCCTTTATGCTCACTAATTTGGGAAATAAATTTAGGGACGGTGCAGCAGCAGGGACCTGGCACACTTTGCAGGGAAGCTCCAGTCCTTGCTTGGGCAGGGCAGGGTGTTGGGCTCTGGCATTACTGGTCCCTTGTGACTGTTGCCTGAGCTGGAAGTGGAAGATGAGCATACTTCCCTCTGCCACACCCTGTCATCCTTTGTAGTGTAGACCTGCCTCAATGTCTTCATGAGGAAGAAGCTAATACTTTCTTCAGGGATGATTTGCTTGAATGAGTAATCTGTTTGCTGCCTCAGAATTCGGTTGTTACCAGATCCCAAAGGATAGAATAATTGTTCTGTACCTTAAGTGTGATTTCTGCAAAAAAAGACAGTATGGTGCAGTGTTCGTACCTCACCGAGCCCCTGTTACATCTTTAACTTCTAGAGTATCAGGCATTTATTAGCCTCCAAACTTGCCTTGAAGCTTGAATGGTCTTGTTCTTTTAACCTTCCACATAATCACCAGTGATTACGCAGAGTTATGGCTTCAGACACATGCATAGTCTCCCTGCTTTCTTTTTCCCATCCCTCATCAATGGCATCTATTTAACGTCATTGTGACTTGAGGTGCTGAAGAAATGTGAGGGAAGACGGTGGGTGCTGTCAGTGATGGGTAAGGATGGGGTAAGTAGTGGCTCTTGGGGTGAATATAGAGAAATTTATTTTGGGGTTGGCCCTGAGATAAGGTTAAAAACGTTTGGTGCCCTAGTAGTGCTATCGGTCCTTTCTGACCTCAATGTGCTTCACATTCATGTTGTAACTCAAGCCTGCGTGTGCTTGGATGAGCATTCGTGGCACTCATGGATGCTGTACGTGCCCTCTTACATCATCCATGAGCAGCACTGATGCACAGCTCAGCTTCGCTTCCTGGGCCAGCAGCAGGGGTCTCGACTCCTCTCCAGAATGTCACCCGCTAGTGTGCTTTTACTGCTCTCTATATATCCTGGCGGTGCGAGATGTGCTTTGTTAGGGAAGGGACTTGGCTGTGCTGCACTGTTACCGTGAATGACACTGATCTTTTTGTGGTGCACTCTGCACAAATTCCTGGTAGTGTTTGATTTAGAGGTGAAGACAATTCCCCTAATTTAATTGAACAGGCCAGATATGCAGGGCCTGGGTACTGGTCTGTGCCTAGTTGGACTTACATAGAATTTTTTGGGTTTATGAGGTTTTCAGATTTAAGTGTTTTGAAATATTTAAATATTTGCAGCAGTTACTTGAACTTGTGGGCTAGGAATGAAATTAAATCACCTAGAGTGCAATTCAGTGCTTGTTCGCAGCTGAGCTCCGTATCAGTGCCTCTTGAAATTTGAAAAAAGGATAAAGAGCTCCTAACAGTTCCTTAACAAGTAAAACCTACCAGGCAAGTACAGAGAGAGTGAAATAGATTAAAGGGATAGAAAGAGAAAGGAAGCAAAGAATGGTTAATTCAAGTCTTGTCTTATCTGTTCTTAAGTGCTTGTTCCAGCATTACCATACTGTCTATGATCTGCTCCTTGTCTCAGCCCTGTGGGCTAAAGCGAATCTCTTGCAATAGTGCAGATGAAAAGATAATAGGGAAATGCTTTACAAAAATCTGTTTTAACTGAGCAGCAAATGCTCGAACAAGATGTTACAGCTGGTCATGGTTTTATCCTGACCAATTGTGAAATTCTCAGTGACAGTGGGAATGTGCAATTATCTGCTCTGTACCTTCTTGCGATTGTACCTATAGGTGTTTTAAGAAAAGGCATTTTAAAACGTTCCTGTTCAGTTCGATGTTTTGTTTTCTTTAGCTGTGTACCTAAAAGGAGCAAAACAGCAAAATCTCTGCTCCAGGGTACAGTACAACAGGTTTAATCATAAGCCAGGCTTTTATGGCATAGTTGTGAGCTGTAATACAACATTTCCATAGTGTAGCATGTAGTGTCAAAATAAAAAGGTATTTATGCTGGAAAGTGTACTTCTAACATGCTGTAAAAGGGCAGTTAAGTGGTGTGCAGTAGCCTATCGTTAACAGGAGTTATCTTCTGTAGGGCTGTAGCCAGGCGCTAAGTATTTCCTGTAACTTTTGTGTCACACAGTCCCATCAGGCTTCCCCCCCCCACCTGCTCTGGTTATCCTCTGAATTCACATAGGCCATGTAAACATGCACTTTTTGTATTATTTAAGACTTGAAATTGGCTGAAAGATTGGAATTATATGTTAAGATTTTAGATGTAGAGGTCATTTAATAGTTCTGTTTTTTTTTTTTCCTCTGGTTGTGTTGCCACTGTTGCATGCTATGGAGCCTTTTAAATTGCTTCTCTCAAAGTTTTGTAAAAATCAGATATGAAAGAATTAAAAATTCATTTGAGGTTATGGTTGTGAGTTTGACCGTTTAAAGGTTGAGTGGTGAGTTCATATGTTCTTCGGTAGCCTGACCTGTGGCTTCCTCAGGGTCGTTTGTGCCCTCTTCTGGGCACTGGGTGTTGGTATCATAAAGTACATGAAGATTGTCTCCAATCCAAAGGTTGAGTAAAATTCAGTGATGGAAAAAAGTAAAGCAGGCTGAAAATCTGTAAAGAACCTGAAGTACTGGCTAATCCTAAACCCTTACTGTTCGCACTTTTGTATGTGTGCATTGAAATGTATATATTGGATTGGATACATAGTACTTAATTTGTAGACCAAAATGAAAATAGTTAAAATAATGCATATTAAAAAAACTCACTGGTTATAGAGGTATGTGGCAAAATGTACAAAATTTCAAAATTTCAGGGCTAATATTTTTCTGAAAATAGGTTTATTGCAGTTGCTTCTCCAAAGTGAACTAGAAAGTATTTGTTCCGAGGTATCTCACAGATTTCAAAATAGCCCGGCAAAACTACTATTTATTTTTTTTTAACCTCTGTGGCTGTTAGGATGTAAACAGTAGTACTAGTGCTAGTCAAGAAGCGACAGAACTGTTGCTGTGGCCCAAACATGACTCTGTGCTGGTGTGTCTGTTGATGTAGAGGTGAGACTTTCCTTCTTCATGCTTTCTTCCACCACTTCACATGCTGATAAAAATAAAATTCTCACGTAGATTGAGCTACGCTGGAGAGGGAGAAGGGTAGTTTTGGGCAAGCCATCAGTCCTAGTCTCATGATACAGGCTGAGTTTTCAGCTCTGCCACAGAACGTGTGCTGCCACAAACTTGCGGGCTTGTCAGCAAGGTGCCTCATCTGTTCTGGTCTGTCACTCCCATATGGACTGGTCATATAGAAAATGGTAGGAGAAAGCTCCTAGTGACTGGCTTGTCCTTTGATGCCAGCTTTTTTGGAGTAGGTGCTAATTTTTAGCCTATTTCTGGGGCACAATGGGTTTCTAATCTCCGAGGGTCCTTTTAGGCTGCTGTAGAGTAAATGTTAGGGAAGTGGTAGGGTCAGCTCTTTTCACTGGGTTTTGGAACAATTTTTCCAGTATTCAGGACAATATTCAGGGATATACATGAACTGACTGTACCATAAATGCGTTATGGCCAAGGTACATATCTAAGGATAGGTGGGGTTTTAGTAGATCTGCAGTGATCAGTCGAAATGTGAAATGCCAGAGGGTAAAAACCCAGCCTGTGTGCTGGTGCTGACACTTGTCCTTGCTGCTGCTCATGGACATTTACCTTTTCATGGTGGTGTTCCTTTCCATTCTCTTAAGGGATGGATAGGTTTTTTCTTTCATTACCTGAATGTTCTTTTTTTTCCTCATCTGAACTCACCTACTGGCAATTGCTAGGCATGGTGATTGTTGAATTATTCTTCTGAAAGGCCAATATTCCTCTAATCTCCTTATTATAACAATGCTCTCAGTTGGGAAAATTACTGTAGCTGTATTGCTGTTGGGGTATTAGCTGCTTGGTCTACGTGGTGATCCAGGGAGAACATCTTGGAAGGCGCTGCAGAGGCTGAGCTGCAGGTGTTGGAGACCTTATTTTCCCTGGAAAGGATTTCCAAGGCAGACTGCTGTTAACAGCCACACCGGGCAGCTGTTATGTGAACATTTGCCCCTTCTAGAGCCTGTTCTTGTCCCAGGGATTGGTCCTTTGAATTTACTTCCATTTTCCCTCCTGTAGCTCTTCCGGGCATCCTTTTGATAGGCAAAGCAATAGCATCTCTTGCATGTAAAGAATTCATTTTGTTTTTTTATGGCTTCTGAGTGTTTGATTTCAACCTTCCTGTTGTTTTAACACTGTGCGTCTCTAGTAAACACAGTAACCACTGCTGTAATTTATCCTTGTATTAGTCACTCCTATCAAAGGCTCTATCCAGTGTGATTTAATGTAAGAAATTATTTTGTTAGATTAAATGCAAAAACCTTCTTTTCCTCCCTCTTTTGTTTCTTTTTCTTCCCTCCCACTGTGCACTGTATAGGCTTTTTATTTGCTCTGCCAGATTGACAAGATTATAAATGAGGGCTGCATGTGGAAGCCTCTAATTTTTCATAAGTAAATGAATTAATTTATCATAGCTGTTGTGTTTTATTGCTGTCTCCATGCCAGACTGGCCAGCTTCTTTATTCCCCCTTTTACCTTCTAAATACTGAATCCATGTCATTGTGTTTGACAGCTTTCTGATTCCCCTGTCAGATGCAATTTGGTGCTAATCACATTTTCTTTGCTTAGTGTCAATGGTACAGGCCATGCATAATATTCCTGTATGTCCACTTATTTACTTGAAACACAGCTGAAATGTCTTGGGCATTAATCTGATGGAGCTACTACATTGAAATGCAAAAATGATGCTTGAGCAGTAAGATAACGTCGTGTGGCAGATGTGCAGTAGATAACATTGAGGCTAAACTACTGATCTTTACCAAGCTCCGATGCATTTTATTTGTTGGTTTTGCATACCTTTTCATAAAAAAAAATTGTAATAAGTTCTTCTTTATTAGAACAGCGTCATTAATAATTTAATTCCTTCTCTGTGATCAAAGTATGAGGAAGTACTTCTATTCCCCCCTTAAATACAGGCTATGTGTTTTTTTTTAAAGCTGTGCGGTGCATTTTATGTATGCTTACTTTTAATATGAGTATTCATATCTTTCAATTACTTGTGGTTTGGAATTTTTTTTTTTTCTTTCCTACAGTTTTCAAAGCTGCTGTTATTAGGAAAGTCCTGAATACTTAAGTTTCTCTATGCTCTCAAAGCTAGAACATGCTTTAGATGATCGTCTCTTAATTACTACAAAGGTTGGTGTGCAACACCTTTGCCTAAACTTTATTTGAACTATATTTTGTAGCATGTGTTTTCTCCAGTTACCTGTTAATGCTTTTTTGTATTTTGGAATCCTTCTCTTACAACAAAGAGAATTGAATGTTTCTAGAAGGTGTGACGACCTTGAAACTTAGGTCCCTATAGTGTGTATCGAGAATTTGGTCATGTGTTTTTGTTAGTATTTGTCTACTGAATTATGCATTTTCTTTGGTTTCTGCATGTTTTTGTCTAGTTTGAAATAACTGCTATCTACTGTTCAGCTACTTTATAAAAGCAGTGATGATGGCTTGTGAAAGACCTAACTGCTTTGTAGGCTGTTGAAATTTATTCCCTCCTTGTAAGAGTGCACTTAAGTGGGAGATTTGGGAAAGGCTGTAATGTTGATCAGTCATAAAACTGAATTTTGAGAAATGTGTAATTTATGAAAAAAAAATCAGACTACAGTATACTTGTCAGCCACATGGACAATTAAGGATTTTTTTTTTTTCTAACACCACCTTCTACGTTTGACCCTTGCAGCTGAGTATTTTTATTTTAGAGTGCATACTGATGATAGGAGCAAGAGCTTCTGCAGTGTGAATCAGCAGTTCTAAACTTCCCATCTCTTGTTATGGGAATTCTGTTCCCACACAGAGAAATCCCAATCTGGAAACACGCCTCATGGAGAGCACATGGATTCTGCTTAATGATATTTGCATATCTCTGTAGACACGACTATATATGCTCCCAGTAAAGCATTTCAGCAAGTAATAAAAGTGCAAGTAATTACATGGTGGGGTTTCTAACGATGTTATTTCTTACAGCAGTGCAGTTCTGTGTATTCCTTGAGAGCTCAGCGTTCTTGAAAACTGAAGATTGGCCTGAAACTCTGAGTAAAGGTTTATAATTTCAGTGCCTTTCTGATTAGGTGGAATCTGCTGACTTGTGCTTGAAATAAGACAGATTGTGAAGCTGAAGTTGTTTTTGCTTTTAAAAAGAACAGGTTAAAATTCCTTACTGCTCTTTGGAGCAGGAGTGCTTACACTGACCCACAGGGCTGTGGTGGCCTATTCGATAGCACACAGGGGGGGACCTTCAGCTCTCAGATGTTTCCCTGGTTTCGTGGGCAGTTGTGGGTGGGTGATTTGACATAGCGCATCACTTCTCCAGTGTGTAAAATTAAGATTTAGTAAACCACTTAAACTATTGATGAAAAATGTTGGTATGGAAAAAGGTAATTGCATGGTTGTAGTAGTAACCTGGGACTTGAGGAAGAGTAGGCTTAACTCTGGGTTTGTCATGGATGTCCTGTACTATCCTGGATAAATTAGCTTCATTGAGCCCTTACATCCATTTATGAAGTAGGAATAGTTCTGCTGCACTTGACAAGTGTTCCTTAAAGAGAGATATATATTACACACACATATACATATACACATACACATACACATACACACAGAGTACACTATTTGTACTTGGTTATTTTTGTGGACTTCCATTGTAGGTGTATTATAGTGTGCTGCTAGTGACAAATACACTTAATGAAACCAGTGCAGTTTGGCTGCTGGAGGTGTAGGATTTAGGTACTATACTTAAAATTAAGGAATTGGAATGTAACTGTTTGGTATTTGTGGAAATGGAAAATGTTTGGCTAATTTCATTAATATGTCATCAACTAAGAATATGGATAAATTGTTCATATTGTCTTACTGTTTGTAGTAGATTTTTTTTAAAGTATTGAATTAAAACAATAATCAAATGTTTTGTGAGTCCTGATTACTAGCAGAGCTGCTAATTTTTAGTTCATATTTCTTTTTAGGTTACTTTAATAGTGTTTGTGTATGCTTTAAATTTCATAATTATCAGTTTACCTTGTTAGCTAGAACTGGGATTTTGAGGTACCTTAAAATCAATTTGCCTCATGATTATAGGGCAGTTCACAGTGCTACATAATATATTTGAGTGTGGACCTAAATACTTAACTGATATTTTGTTTTTGTTTTGGAAGATATTGAAAGTGTTCCAAAGTAAGATTGAAGTGAGGATATTCAACCCTTAGCCTCTGTGCTGAGACTCCCTGTGGTGATGATTAATTGGTAATTTGAACATCTGTGAGGGAATAGTGGAAATGCCAAACTTTTCAAAAGGGCTATAACTGGTCGGTAGGCTTCATGTTCACACGATGTGGAAGAAAGTGCCTGCGATGTAGATAAATCTCCCTCCCTTAGTGACTCAGATGATGTAACTTGTTTTTTAGCAACATCTGAGGAAATACTGGTTGAGTGACTTACTGAATATTGGTGAGCCTATGATCTCGTTGTATGTACAGTACATCTTAGGGCAATTCTTAATGATGTTTTAGGTGACCTTGTTTTGGGGGAGATTTATAGACTAATCAAGTTGGTTGACATGTGTCCCAGATGAGGCAATGCAATGGTAGACTCCTGCAGGGAGTGGGAATATGACTACAACAGCGATGTGCTGTGAATTTACGTTATTTCTGTTTACATAGTACTGACTGGAGAATCTTAGACTCGTGGATTTGTAAAAGAGAGGATGCAAGTTGTGATGAAAATGTATTTAGCACACAGGATCCACCTTTCATTTGCCCATGTTCATCTAGGAATAAAGTCACTGCTAGGGTGGAACAGTGCTGTTTGTGTGCTTGTAACTGAAGTGTACCTGTTTGCTTGGTATCCCCCCTCCTGTATGAAATGACAGGCTACTTTGTCTTGACACTGATAGAATCACGTACTATTGTATGCAGTGGAGAGAAGTACGTACAAGAGTTTTCATGCCGCCGGGTATGCCTGGGCAGGTAGTTGAGAATGTTCCAAGTGCTGCTTGAGTTGAGCTCTTCCATCTGCTGGCAGGCTCATGGCTGGCACCTGCTGCCTTGGTGCAGGTGAAACTGAAACATGGTCCTTGTATGCAAAAATGCCTTTTTTTTTTTCTTACCCCCCAAAGTACCATATTACGACTTTAAAATACATTAAACGAAACCATCTAGAGGCTTGCTGAAAATGACTGACTCGTTTTTAAAGCTTGCTAAAAATACCAAGGTGAGGTGAAACCCTGTGAAGGCTGTCTTTCAGTAACATGTACTTACATACCTGCTGTGAAATGAAAATTGAAACAACGCGTGTTTGGTGCTCTCGGATACAGAAACTTTCAAAAAGGGCTAGGTGCTTAATCATATCAGCAGTTGTTGCCTCTTTTATTCACTTTTAATGCAGCTGCTAATGGATTTGTTCTCTCCCCCCCAAAAAAAAAACAGTTAATGTGAGAATTAATATCTGGTAATGGGGACCAAGAAATCTTTGACTGGTAATGGTGTTACGCGTGCTCTCTGTACCCCTTTATGTTTGCATTCTAATAGATTCAGAATATTTTAATGACATAAAAAAACCTTCGGTAAAGAGATTGAGTGTGGATAAACACTCAGTGATGCACTTTTGGATGAGAAATTTGGGTCACCAATTGATTTCACTGTCGTCATAATAACTGTGTTGATTGTAGAAGGGAAAATATGATTTTGTAGTTAGTGGTGTTATGTCCTGAAATCCTGTTTCCTAACTGGAGAGTGAACTGACTGAAGTCTAAGTTATTGAAAAGTAAACAAAAATGTATTTAAAGTAATTGGATTTCAATTAAATATATTTTGACATTTATTTAAAAGAATCATTGATTTTCAGTGATTGATCACAGCTAAAATGTTGATGTGCAATTAAATGTCTTTACATTAAATTTAACACTTTTTATGAAGAGGAAAATGCATTATATGCATATTTATGCAATGATACTTAGCATACATTTATTCAGAGTCTTAATTTTTACATTTAGCTTATGAAATGCTGAGTGACAGTTCTTATTTAGTAGAATATTAATTTCTTCATGGCTTGTGTCAAGCTAGTTTTAGTAATTGAAGTTCAATTAAAGCTGCAGAGAACTAAAATTGATTTTAGTTAAGAAAAAATGGGAAACATTCTGGATGGGTACTGGGAAGAGTTTTGCATGTAAAGCTGGTGTATTGAACAGAAGCAGTTTGGAGATGTTGCGTGATAGACTGTGCAGCTGATATAGTACGTGGGACCAGGAAGAGTTTTTCAGGGTCTTGGAGCTAGCAGTGCTCAGCTCTTGCATTTAGGTTTTTATTCAGAGACTGTAAGAAAGTAAGGCTAGTAAGCTTCCCTGCTTTTTAGTTCTCAGCTGATTTTTTCATTTTGAATGAACTTATTGTTGAATTGAATTACCTAGATAAATTACAATGAGAATATACTCTTTGCCAAGAAGCAGCAGCTACGGCTGTCAGGAGCTCGTCATTTTATCTGTTTAGGAAGCTCTAGCTCCATGTGGTTAGCTCTAGGCTTTTCCCTCTTCAATAGCTTGAGTTCCTCAAAATGTTTCACTTACTACTTGTGAGCAATCCTGTGGAGGGTAGGAATTGGCTGTGGAAGCCTGCTAGTTTTTTTAGTCTAATTTACATTACTTTACAGATTACACAACAGCCTATCTTTCCCCATGCTGCCAAGTTGTGGTTGAAGAGCAGATCAGAAATTATTAGTGTAAATGATTGTAATGCTGGTGGAGGGGGGTGACGTGTCCAAAGCCTAAGAGCTCTGCTGGGTCAATAGAAGCTGTAGAGTTTCTTGATAAGAGTCTGGAAGCACAGGAGAGAAGTAGCTAGCAGAAGCCTTCTAGTAATTATTGTGGTGAGTTTGGATTGGAGCCCAGGGAAGAGGACGGAGCTATCTTTCTTGCCTCTTCCCAGTACTAAAGCCCTGACGGTCAAGAGGCCAAGGACTAATAAGTTATTAGTAGACTACTGACACAGGGAGGGATCAGCAGACTGGGAGCACAGCTCTGCAAGCCTCATTTTGATTAAAAACAATATATTTCTCTCAGGTAACTTAAACAGCATGTATAGGAGAAGGCAAAGAGAAAAAATGGATTTTTACCACAAACTCAGCCAGAACTGCTGTTTAGAGTGTGTACCCCATGTCACATATTTTATAATGTCTTTGTGTTTGACTTGTGTTAACTTATTTAAAATTAGTTCTAAGTTCAAATGCAACGGTTAGGAAAAAAAACCAACCTGTGTTTTGTCCACCCACAGTGATCAATTACTTCTGGTTTCATATCCTGTGCAATAGATATTTGTCAGATTCTCCTCTGCCTCTTAATGTCTCTGAAGAGTAGATAAACTTCTGTTATTTTCTGTTCCTCAGCTTTTCTGGCATCCCTGAATCTCTGTGCAAGGAGTACTTAGGAGGGTACACTTGTGAGCACTGGCCTTCTGGGGGAGGCTGATGGAAATGTCAGTGTGAGGCCATGGAGCTCCCAGTGAGAGCAACCAGACTGAGCCTGGCCTTTGGGTTCCAGTCTGTGACCTCAGCCTGTGTGGTACCTTGATTTCAATTTTAAGTTAAAACTGTGAGAGAAGGGAGAAAGTCAACGTGGGTAGTGGTGACAGCATTCTTTGGTTTGCCAGCTGTGGCTGCCGTTCATTGCTGCAGAGTCTGTGGTGCATGTTTTGGTTTTCTTTTGTGGGGGTTTTGTGTTTGCTTCTTTGTTTGGTTTTAGTTTGGGTACCCCGATCTTTAAATCAGGAGTGAAGTTATTTTTGGGTACTTTCCCAAAGACCAGCGTCAAGTTCTGCAGTGTGTGTGCCTGCTGAATTACTAACCGAAAGCTGTTTAACTTACAGCAGGCAGGAACCCCTGAGACTTAATTTCAGATAAGTGTGAAAAAAACACTCCTGGTCTCTTGGAAAGAAAATAATTTGACTAGAGGATAGGGATTCAAGGCAGCATGAATATATTAGTTACCTTGTCTGGAATTTTTCTTTGTGGATTTTTTTTTCCTTGGGTTTTATGAAGCCTCAAAGGGGAGCAGTGTGCTATTACAAAAGTGTTGCGTACCTGGAGGAGGCTGAATGCTGGTGTGGTGCAGCCGCAGAAGGATGGAAAACTGTACGTGTGGAGGATCTGATTCAGAGGAGCAAGAATGTCACTTGTAAATAGCGTATTATTTTTTTTTCTGGAAGAAAAAATGTATTAAAAAATCTTCCTTAAAAGTTGACAGAGAACTGAATTGATGTTGTTAGCATTTTTTACCAACTTGAATGTTTGTATATTTCAGACCGGTAGAATAATGTCAGGTAATGAGGTGAAATGGCAATGAGGAAGGCAAGTAATTCTACTGTGAATCCATTCAAATATTTAGTAGTAAAGCTGGGAAAACACAAATTTCCTTTTACAGAGTCTGGTGAGACCTCGGCACAGATAGGTCAAGGAATAACCATGTTCATTTTACTGGAGGAGGCTAAAATACTTGGCTGGTTGTGTGGCTTCACTTTTGATGACTCTTCATGATATTCAAGATACTTGAAGATTCATGACAACTGAAACATTTTGGGAGAATTTTCTACTAGCTGGAAGTGTTACTCCTCTCCCGTTACATTGGTTATTGAGTAGTTTACCTTACTTTTGAAAGTGGAGCCTGGTATATCATACACTCTGAGGTGGTTTTTTTTAATAAAAAATGCTTTGCTTTACGAATAGGTCCCTTTATCATTTGTAATGAGGAGTGGAAAATGGATGAACAAGCTTCTCTCTGAAAAAATCACATTTGAAATTTCTGAGTAATGATCTGAATGGTCTAAAGTAATTTATTCCCAAGACATATCACTGTTTTGCAGAATATTCAGACCTCTGTAATCAAAATTAAACTATGCCCTGAGCATGAAGAATTTTTTCCCAAAAAAAGAAAGCTTCAGATCACATTAAAACAATATTTCAGAGTAATAGGAATCTGTTGATTGAATTCAACTTCTAGGTTAAATATATTCTTCAGTGGTTTTTATTATCTAATAAAAAGCTTCAGTTTCATTAGTGCAGGTAAGAAACCATGCTCAGTATTTCGTGATATATTCTATACAACACAAAAGTTTCCTTTTCTTTCAATGCTTTTCTTACAGAAGATAATCTTCTTAAGAAATGTTAATTTTAATCATTGTTCAGAGGTCAGACTGGCAGTCCACATTTTTATAGCTGAATGTTACAAAACTCTACATCAAGTAAATGTTCAACGCTGTATTTAATGGGGCATTGAAATTCAGCATTGGAAATGAGGATCGTGTCAAAATCCATCTAATAACCAATTATATCACTTACGGAAAATGTACTTGGGTTTTGTTTTTTGGATCCTGTAGTGTTATGGAAGGAGAAGAGCATTCGTAGCGTTGTCATTTTTTGAATGGCTGTTATTTTTTTCTTGTGTATTCTAATAGGATGTATTCGTATTTGCTTAACAAGTATCAATACGTGGGCAATAGAAAGGTACATAATGTGTGATCTTGTTTGCTTGCAGACACATTTGTGTCCAAGGGATGCATAACATACATGTATACATACATAGATGCTGCTAACATTGCAAATATGATTTTTCAGTTGATTTCTGAATTCTAACTCTCAGTTGGAAAACCTTAAAATAGTATGTTTAATTTTGCTGTGGATCTTGCACATGATGTCAGCATTAAATTTGTTTTCTAAGAAATTAAGAAACTTAACTATGAAATTATGCTGTGGGCAGCAAATGCCAGGGTAAAAAAATGACTGAAATTTATGATATGTAGATCATTCTTTTAAGGAGTGTAATGAGCAAGGCAGCAGTAGGATGTCTGTTATGAACTGATTGCTGAAATGAGTAATTGTCACTGAAGGGTTTTTTGTTATTGCCAGAGCTCTGACTGTCTCTGGAAATTTTACTTTTAGTTTCATTGTTTTCACAGTAATGGTGCATTAAGATGTCAAGTCAAAATATTTTTTTCTAGTCCTTCTGTTCTGGTAGTTCATTTGGGTATGTATATTTCTGGAACTGCAGTGTTTGTAACCACTACACTTCTTTTAAAGTTTCTGAATGTTTCTCAATTTTCTATGGTACTGATCTTCTCAGAGAGCATAACTTTATATGTTTCTTCTTTAGTTGCTGTAGACTTCTTAAACTGGTTTGCCTTTTTTTTTAAAAAAAAAAAAAAGTTCTTCTGTGAGTGCCCATGATTGACTTTTCGGTCTTCTGTTAATGAGTATGATAAAAGAAGCCATGTGAACTAGCCAATTACCAAATATATTCTGAGGATTTTGGCGACATTCCTATTGCATTATGTTAAACTTTTCTCCTTTCCTTCTTCTGTTTTTTGTCTCGAATTTCCTGCATAAAAGGATCATGACATTTAGGAACTTTCTTTAGGGACGTAGTTGCTTGAGGTCAAGGTCAGCTGAGTTGTGCTGCTGGAGCATATAGGGTCATGATTCTTCTGAGCATGAGGTTGCTGTGCGAAAGGCAAAAGGTGCTTATCTTCTATTTTTTTCAAAGGGATGTGTATGCATTGTTATAGTGCACTAGAAACCCTCTAGGAATACTGTTTATTGACAGAATTAATAACAAACTAGTAGAGACTGATAGCATTAGTTTATCATCGGGGCAGACCTTTCCTCATCAAGGTGACAACCAGTTTTGTAAGCTTACTTTTGTCTTTCTAGAGCCTGACACATAAACTGTCAGAGACAGGGCAAATAATGCAGTCTCGCTAAGCTAGGCATCAGTAAGAATAGGACTCTTGGCAGTTGTAAATACTGAAATGTTTTTCTGCACAAGCAGAAACACAGTGTGAGAACTGTATGACGTGTGGCAACATCCCAAGATTTATCAAGCTTGTCTGTCCTAATGAAAGTTGTGTGTGTTTTGTGCTGTACAGATGGTTTTACACTTTCTGATGGGTTTTACAATTTCAAGTATTTTTTGTGCTGTTTTTTTTTTTTTTACTTCCAAAGTTCCATTCCCTCATCCCATAATGTCCTCTAAAAAATCAAAGCCACTTAAAAACAAATAAACAGCTAATTCATATGCTGTTGTTGAGTAATTGTGGCCAAAGCAGAAACTTATTTTTGCGTATGATGCATACTGTCAAGTCAGTGAGAGAGAGAGAAAAAAGTGACTTGGTAGAAGCTGATCTGGGTTTTTCTTAGCTTTACAGCTCAGACTAAATGTACAATCAGGTGGTTAGCAGGAGTGTAGCTATCAAGTCAAGGAGAGTGATCCTGCCACTCTGTTATGCACTTATGAGGCCACAGCTAGAATATTGTGTCTAGTTTTTGTCTCCTTTCTGCCAGAAAGACATTGGCATACTTGGAGTGACAGCACAGGATCACTAACATGATCAGGGATTGAGCGCATGACGTGGAGGGATAGAGTTGGTGAACTTCATAAGATGAGGGGGGATCTTATTGCCGTCTACAGCTACTTAATGGGAGGGTGTAGAGAAAACTACACTCTACCTCCTTGAAAGTCTGCAGTGAGAAGACAAGAGGTAATGGACATTAAGTGGTCATGAGGAAGACTCCAGTAAGATATGAAAGATTTTTTTTTTGCACTATGAGGGTGGTCAAGCATTGGAACAGCTGCTCAGAGACTTGTGAAATCTTTCTCCCTGGAGATGCACAAAACTGGATTGGGCTCTGAACAACCTGAGCCAACTTTAAAGTTTGACGTAAGTGCTAGTGTGATCCTATTTGGTCGAAGGACTGGACTGGTGACTCCCACAGGTCCCTTCCAACCTAAATTGTTCTGTGGGCCCTACTGGTTGAACTGTAATCTGGAAAAGATATGGAAGCTGAAGTGCTTAGTTACAAAGATGAAGTGCTTTTTAACATCATAAATGACTGCCTATGGTATGAAGAGCCATGCAGATTCCTAAGAATTTCAATTATACCCTCTGATCTTACTGAAACGGTATAATTTCTCTTCACCACAGTTTACTTTGGTTTGAATTTCTGAGGATTTTCACATGATCTGAAGGTTAATAAGCTACCTTGGAGGACTCTGCTTCCTTATTTTTTGTATTAATTGTATGCAATTGAGACCCTGGAAGAGAAAAGAGAGAAAAAGTGAAAGTTGTTGGTACTGCAAGTACATCTGGCAGTATACTGAAGGCCAATGTTTTGTTCAAGCATTTGTAGCTAAGGAGGGTCACAAGCAGAACAGTTAGGAGAAAAAGTGATGGGCTCCCTAAATTAATTTATCTCATCTCACTCTCAGCCCTACGAGCTCCCTATATATCCAGATCAGGTGTGACAGGAATGGGGAAAGCTAGCAGGGAACAACCTCTCTTTTGCTTCCCCATCAGCTTCTGTCCCTTATCTACAAAGCTGTGCAATGTTTCAGCCACCTTAAATGGCGTCATAGAGATCAATGGCAGTCAGTGGGGATTTGGGAGAGTGCGTGTATGGGCTGAAAAGTACGCAAAGGCTGTGAGTGGAGTGGGAAGGAAACTACTGGAAAGGAGGACTGAGGCTACTGTGGGTGCTAGCAAGTTTGAATCCATGTGCCACCTCACACGTGGTTCTGTTCTGGCTGGGTTGATCTTGTTTATTCCCACTTTGTGTTCCTTAGAAACTCTGTTAAAAAACCCCAGCAATCAAGAACCTTGAGAGTCCAAGAGCTGCTCCGTTTCTTCTTGCGGCTTTGTCTGTAACTGGATGCTTAGCAGCGGTCCACTTAAATCAGGTCTGCCCAACAGGCTGAATTTTTCAGAAGCATTCAGAAAAGGGTGAGAAGGTGAGCAGAAAAGGTCGATGGAGTTTGCTGAAGAGGTCTGTTGAGTAATTCTGACAGGCAAGGTGCCCGCTAAAGTAGGAGCGGACTGCAAGAATGCTTTGTGCTGCAGTAGGAATTGGGAGCAGCTTCAGCTCTTGTCATCTGGCTTTCCACCCCTCTTGCCTTGCCTCTCCATGTGTGGCTTGGAGTATCCGGTGTTACTGTGGGTTCTCTGTTCAACAAAGATGCTCCTTCTATCAAGAAGTGGTTTTTGTGTTGTTACTGGCTTGTTTTATATTGTGTTCTGTAGGAGGCTTGCCAATGAAATTGGACTAAGCTGTAAATTTAGCATTAAAGTAGTATTTTAAGGTAGGATAATTCATATTATGAAATTACTGTAAATCATATTATGAAAGTGAACATTTATTGATGCTTACCCACAATATAGTAACTAAGATGTTAGTTTTGTTTCTAAGGATAAACTGTCTTATTTCAGATACTATGGCACAGTAAATTTTTCCTTTTCAATGAATGATTGCAATAAGTGCGTTTGACAAGAATGGTTCTAGTAAGTGATACAGTCTTTGATATTAGTATCTACATTTTGTAGTGCTGTTTTAAATGGAATCTCCAAAATTAGGTAGTCTTCTGTAAAGTCTATATAGGTTAAAGTACTTGCTTTCGAGGTAAACTAAAAGGAAATAATCAGTCTTGCATTTTAAAGTCCTCCATCCATTTGTTTTTTTCACTTGCATAGAGGAGGAATAAAAACTAAGGGCATTTGTTATCTAGGAAAACTCAGAAGCTATTTACATGAAAACATAATGAGCGTGACAGGCTACAAATAGCATTGAACATGACTCTTTTACAGAAGAAAGGAGGAATGTCCTTTGGTATATTTACTTCAATCAACCTTAATAAGCCTTGTTTTATGTGTTTTATGCATCTGCCATCATAATTATAAATCCTTGACATTTTAGCACTAGCATTTATATCTGCCAGGGAAGCTACCCAGAGTCAACCCTCAAGGAATGTCTGTATTGTTAGTATGGATCTCCAGAACAGCTCTCAAGTAGTTACTAAGTGGCTTAAAAAATTACATTTCGGTCATGCTTGAAGGGCTCATCAAACTTTGCCACAAATATCAATGTTAAGTACCCAATCAGCTGTATTGTTTGAAGTACAGTTGCATGCGCCCACGAAGGAATGGGTTTGACAGGAGGAACTAAGTATATAAGGTCTCATCAATCAGGTAGATTTTGTTTTTTTTCCATGACCTTTCAGAAAAAAAGAAAAAAACCTAACCCCTGAACCTGCCAGTTCAGCTACAGGGTAATAACAGGAAGATATATTTTTTTATTTGATCACACAGAAAAAAACAACAGCTGGACTTTCTGAAAAACATGCACAAAAGAGTTTTCTCAGGCATGATTTCTTAATACAGGTTTGTTGTTTGTTTTTGTTTTTTTTTTTTGTCACCTTTGTAGTATAGTTGAGGACCTTCCCAAAATAATAATTAAAAAAACCCCAACCAAACAACAAAAGCCATAAGAGAAATTACAGCTGTCTGTTAAGAAACAGGGATCTGGAAAGTCAGGTTCATAAATTCAGGTAGCTACCCAGACTCAGTGACAAGACTGAGAGCGAAATGCAGGACTTTAGTAACAAAGTGGTCCAGAAGTTTTGGTCTCCTAGAAGTACCGGAGAGTTCAAACCCCTCCCCATAGCTGTGGTGTCAGTAACCACAAATCTACTAAACTCGGTAAGTGCAGTCAGCACAGCTCCCGTTGGGTGACTAGAAGTGCCACAGCCCAGGCACAGCAGGAGGGCTGGGGAAGGAGCTCCAGAGGGTTAACATGAAGTCCTTTCTTTACTACTGCTGTCTCTAATTAGTTATCTTTGAGATATAGTAAGTGATTGGCAAGAAGAGGAACTCCACATTTCTTGGGAAGTAGATCTGCTGATTAAAACTTGAAGAATGGAAAAAATTGGTATCTCACTGTTGGTCCAAACTTTTACTGCTTAGTGATAATTTAAAAATCTCAGCTTAATTTATGAAGAAAATGAGTATTTGAAGTATCACGTCTTGCCATGATGCCCGCTTATGGTGAAATGCGTTTGAAGCATTTGGCAGTACTGAGGACCTCCAGTGGCCCTGTGCATTTAATAATAACTTTAAATAAATCCTGAAGAGCTCTACAAGTTCTGGCTTCATATTCCACCCTCAGTTCTTCATTTTTGTCCCCTGCTATGTCCCTTGAGTTGTGCCAAAACAACTGCACTGTCACTTGGGTAAGGATCCCTCCCTGCTTCTGGCACCTGCGTTTCTCTTCCCTCAGAAAGAGCTGGGATTTGGCCTGGGTCTGGTCTCTCTTTCTTTAGGCGTGCTGCTTCTCTTCCTATTTCATGTTTTGCTTGTATCCTTGAAAAGTTTTGAGAGCAGAGGCTACTGGTGTTTGTACTACTTTTAGACAGTACCAAAAGAAATCTGAATAATAAGGGTAGGAAAAGTGTCAGATGATCTTTGGGAAGACACTTTGGTGTATGTAGGTTTGGCATGTAGGTAAACAAGATGAGTTAATCACCATAGCTTTCATGCAATGTATCTGTAATTTGTTTTCATGTGTAGGTGTGAAGGAAAGCTGCCATATGGTGTGTATATTGGTATTTTTTCCGTGCCAGTCTTTATTTTAGGTTAAAGGAATTCCAAGGCAAACTATTATGCAAGAATACAATTTCAAATGCTTATCAGTATATGCCAGAAGAATATCTTGAAAGAACATGGAAGAAAGGCTGTAGAGCTCCAGGAAAGTTTTAAATTGAAAAATTAAATAACACTTTCATCCATTTTTGAGGCACCTTAATTACCTTAGTTCTGTCTATGTTGTGCTATTACCAGTCTTTCATCTTTTAACCATTTGAACAGCAGTCTTTCATAAGTAATATATAAAATCTGATTTTACATTAATGAGTTTGCAAAGTTCTGAGACAACTTCCACAGTGGCTTTATAAAGGTTTTTTTTCAACATATGGTATACTTGACTCGTGGTCTTCTTGTCTTGATCTAAGGTGTTCTTGTCCCCTTGTGGGCATAAGTTAAAAGTATAACCTGTGACCTTAAAAGAGTTCCTGCAGAAATGTCGTTCCTGCGGTCGTTTTCAGATTTCAGGACACGCATGTGCACTGCGCTCTAGTGTGCTGTCACGGGAGCAGGGGTAATAACATGGGTCCATCTTTGTTAAAGGAGACAGAGATAAGTCACTACTGCAAGATTATAGACAACGGTCAGTGATGTGTTGACAGAAGTTTGCTTTGCATGGTTCACAGAGCTGACGCAACTGGAGGATGGAGAGTTGTTTGTCTTCCTGGTTTGATTCCCTGAACTGGCTCACCATGGATCTAGCAAGTTGTAGCACTTGTGTGAAGGAGCAGTAGAAACTAGTGGTTGGGGAAAGAGGAAAGTCAGGCCACAGCAGTCTCGAAGTAGATGTCAGATGTTGAACTTAAGATGGCCTGGTGCAGACTGCCTGCTAAAGAGGTAACTTTGCCTTTATCTTGTGTTGTGTTTTTGCTCATGTGTCTTAGATGGCTGGAATAAAGAACTGACCTGGCCAAACACATGAATTTCTGAAAGGAAAGGAGAAAGAAGAAAAAAATAAAGTAAAGAGGAAATGATCCTTTTCCCTTTTTTTTGCATTGGTCCTATGTTGGCTGCAGTTGACTGCAGCCTTTCTCCATCTGTCTGGTTGTTTGCAGGTGCAGCAAATGGGGAGAATTGAAGTTGTGATATTTTGACAATTTTTCAAAATTTTGTTTTGAACTTTCCTGTATTCTGGTATCAGTGCGTTACATATAGAAACACTGTGTGCCTTTCTAATTCTTTGTTATATACGTATGTACATGGAGAAATACAAGATGAAATCCTATAGATTCCAAATTGAGGGATCAGAGAGCAAGGTCCCATGATGCTGTGAACTTCATTTTCTGCTGTAGCTTGAGCCATCGCTTCTCCTTATATCACAAAGTTCAGTGAAATAGTCATCAAGCTATTCATTCACCCCTCCTGACAGCTCTGTGTTGAGATGTGAGTGCTTTTGTGTGAAAAGTCTTTGGTCACTGACCCAAAAAAGGGAGACTTTTGCTGCATTATTTTGTAAGTAACTAATAATCACTCCGACAGGAACACTGGCTATCAGAAGTACAGATATGGTTAAAAAAAACCCACAGGCTTTTATCTTAAATGAGCATTTCAAGTCATGGACAGGGAGCATCTGAACAGGAAACAAACACTTGAAGAAAATGTCAGTTTTAATACCTTGTGTTGTCCATAGTGAGACAAGAATGTAAATAAAGTTTTGAATGTGAAAAAATTAAGACAAAAATTTAATGGAAGTCGAGTATTTCATTCCTTTTTGGGCTTTTGAATATATCATTCCAGCGGTTGAAAATGGCATCTTTTCCATCACTTACAAATGCTAGACTGTGACTGACAACTTTGTCTTAGTAATTTTATCCTGACAGTGATTGAAAGCTGATTAATTGCAGGCAAGCTTTTATTTTGCCATTTCTTCCTTAGTACCTTGTGTACGTGCCTGGTGTTTGGGGTCAGAAAGGAAAGAGTGATGTCTGTTTTCTAATTCAGTACAGAAAAGCTAGTAAAATATACAGTTTTTAACCTCATTGATGGTGATCAAGTTGTCAAAAGTGTAGTTTGAAGAGAGAAGTAGTTACAAAACCTTTTACTTAAAATGGTGTACAGGGTAATGTGAAACTGTTTTTGGTTTAACAGACAAGTGTCTCAAAGCAAGATCTGTGAAGTTCTGCTGTTTGTTAAAAGATGAGATTTTTTTTTTTCTTTGCAATTCTGAAACTCCATTAAATTACTTGTGTTTGAGCTTTATTAATAAGAACTGAGCCAAAGCTATTGCAATTTGAATTTGGAAGAACTTTTTTACTGTTTCTTGTGTGCATGGTGTGTATCCCTGTACGCAGTGAAACAGGGCTGCAGCCTACGTGGCACGCGTTCAGACGCAGTTCTGCAGCTGCAGTTTGGGCTTGGAGAGTAGAGTACAACTAGTATGTGAAGGACTGAGAGCGCCTGAAAAATATAACATTTCACATGGGAACAGGGATATGGGAACACTTTGGCCTGTGAGGATTTTTAAATGCAACATTGCATTAGTTTTCGGTGTCTTGGTGGCCAGTGGTTTGCTGGGGTAAAACAGGCTGCTACTTTGTACTCAGACACAGCAGCAGCAGTGTCCACTATGGGTGTTTACCCACCTTGTTTTATATGAGGGTTGCTCTTAATTGGATGTGTGTGTTTTGCCCTGTGTGTTTGAGAATGGAGTAAATTTTACATAATCTTGTTTTAATTTTCCACAAGCTTTGCAATTGAATTATTGGTAAAATACTGAAAGAGCTGTACCACAGGATGCCATATAAAGTTAAAATTTTCCTTTGTTGCCTTTTAATGAATTTTCCACTTATGATCAACAAAAATGCTAGTAAAATAGCACTGTTCATTATTGCTGCCTTTTGTTGTGACTACATCAATATAAGTAGGGAGGAGTTTAGTAATCAAAAATGACAGATAAATGATAAGTTTTGATAATTTATTGATTGTCTAGATAACTGGTAGGTTGTTAATAGAGATTATAAAAACACTGGGGTTAGAATCATTTTACCTATACAGAAATACGTAGATATCTTTCACAGTAAATATTCATGTTCTTTAAATAACCTTTTAAAAAACAGAGATGTTAAGTACAGCAAGTGTACAAAACTGCAACAGAGTAATAGCATAACTTCTGCAGTTTACAAACGTCTAGAATAATATTTTGATGTGTTTAAAAAATAATTGGCTGACCTACTGAACTCTCAATATTTGTAAATATTGAACCGGTAAAGAAAATACTAGTATTGCAAACAATGTCGGGTTTTTTTCATTATATGTTTGGTGGGAATTTCTTAATGTGTCCTGAAGTTCTTTTCCATCAGAAGAGGTTTGCAGTCTGTTCCAATTAAAGAATTTTCCATACTGAAAATGAGAAGTCAATTACTACAATTATTTTTGAGTAGACAATTTACATAACCTTAATTGTATTCATTCTGTTTGAAAGCCTGAAGCTGATATTTATAATACTTTGATTGATTAGCAGTGCATTTATAATGTTAGAATTGCTACCAATAATGTGCTCTTGCAACTGCAGTCCTGAGGAGTTCTCTCCTGAATAAACATTTTAGAAGACAAATGGCTGGTTATTTAATTGGTGAGGAAAGGTATTGCATCTTTGCTATCTCTACATGCAGTATTGGAAGTATCTCCTTTCCACACTCTAGAGTTTAACTCTAGATCATGTTACTTAATTGCTGGCATATTCCATACTGCAAAGAAATACATTTTCCTTGTTTTTTTTTAATGTGTCAGAAGAGTGCCTAGGTGGAGGCTAGGGAGCTGTGGGTGTTTCACTGTAGGCACTGGAAGAATGACAGCAGTAAAAACTTCCCTGCTTTCAGATGGGTGTGAGGCCTGTGTGGTTTAGCTCGGATGAAATCTTCTTGCGGCTGTTTGCCAGGCTGTATCGCAGGTGTTTGCCTGCGGTCAGCTTGTACCTGTGCCCTGCCTGCTCCAGCACAGAGCATGGAAATGGAGTGCTGGTGTGGATATGGATGGAAATGGAGCGCTGGTGTGGATATGGATGGAAATGGAGTGCTGGTGTGGATATGGATGGAAATGGAGTGCTGGCGTGGATATGGATGGAAATGGAGTGCTGGCGTGGATATGGATGGAAATGGAGCGCTGGTGTGGGTATGGATGGAAATGGAGCGCTGGTGTGGATATGGATGGAAATGGAGTGCTGGTGTGGATATGGATGGAAATGGAGCGCTGGTGTGGATATGGATGGAAATGGAGCGCTGGTGTGGATATGGATGGAAATGGAGCGCTGGTGTGGATATGGATGGAAATGGAGCGCTGGCGTGGATATGGATGGAAATGGAGCGCTGGCGTGGGTATGTACGGAAATGGAGTGCTGGCGTGGGTATGTACGGAAATGGAGTGCTGGCGTGGGTATGTATGGAAATGGAGCGCTGGCGTGGGTATGTATGGAAATGGAGTGCTGGTGTGGGTATGTATGGAAATGGAGCGCTGGTGTGGATATGGATGGAAATGGAGTGCTGGTGTGGATATGGATGGAAATGGAGCGCTGGCGGATATGTATGGAAATGGAGCTCTGGCGTGGGTATGGATGGAAATGGAGTGCTGGCGTGGATATGGATGGAAATGGAGCGCTGGCGTGGGTATGGAAATGGAGCCGCTGGTGTGGATATGTATGGAAATGGAGCTCTGGCGTGGGTATGTATGGAAATGGAGTGCTGGCGTGGGTATGGTTGGGAATGGGGGTGATGGCAGAGGTGCCTCTTCTCCTGACTGCTGCCGGAGCTGGCAGAGGGGAGCCGACGTGCTTCACCTTCTCGGTAGGTGAATGAAAGTGGCAGCCACTTTGAGATGCAGAACGGATATACTCATCAAACCATTTGCATCCTTCCATATAATTAAGCAGTGAAGACCTGGGGGTTTTATCCATTTTTGAGTGCTGTGATTTCTATGTGTCATTTTGCCTGAACCTGATTAATTTCTGACCAGCTGTCAAGGCAGTTGTCAAGTGTCACCCAACACCAGGGTGGGTGCTTTGGAGTTCCTCAGTGGAGCCATGGCAAGACAAAGTTGTTGCTGCAATCAAAACTTCATTTTCACCTGGACCCTCTGCAGATTGGGCCCTCTTAAAAGACTAACATCCCACCCCTCTGCAGGTTGGGTTGTTCATTGATGTCCTAGACCCTCTGCACGTGGGGTCATTGGAGCACGCCAGCCGTCACTTGAGCTCAAGGCGCACACACATATACAGCTCCGCCCGCCCAGGGATGGCAGCCCTGTTGGGCCTTGCCGCCATGTGTGTTGGGGTTCCACTTCTTCCTGACCGGCCTGGGCATGCGGGACCCCCTCCAAGAGAGCGGTGGGTATGTGACCTGCTGGGCTCAGGCCATGGCCACCTGCCTGGAGGGTGGTGCACCGCGGGGGGGTGCAGGTACACTGATCCCAGGAGGCCAGTGACATTGTGGTGTAGCTGTCATGCAGTTTGCCTTTCAGGGGTGACTGGTAGGTAAGCTGCTGTATGTTACAGGTGTTGGAAATCTGTGACCTGGTTCGTCTGTTAAAGTAATTTTATGTTATCATTTCTGCTGAAGTTTCATTTGAACTTGAAGGGACTAAGGGAAACATACAGTGCTTAGAAACCTAAGTGTGTGATAATACTGTAATGTACAGTGGACCTGCAGGAGTGTCGGTGCCAGCTCAGACTGCTGCTCTTGTCTCTGCTGGTGGCCTGTGGAAAATACTTGCAGAAAGCGTGAAGAAATAATTATAAACCAGGAAAACACTCACGTTACCTTTCTTGTTCTTACTTCTGTGTGTCTTGGGGGCTCTTGAGTCTGAGGTAGTGCTTGCATGTTTCCATTTGACAGTGCTTGCTGGTCTCTCCCATCAGTTTCTCTGACTTTTTTGAGCCAGTCCCTACTTTAGGCCTCTGCAGCATCCTGGGGCAGTAAGTGTGGAGTATTACAATGTACTAGAGCATTTAATGTAAGGTAGGGTGTGAAACCAGGGGAAACTCAGCTGAGTTCAGCTGAGGAATTCAGTTATTCCCATCAAATCACAGCTGAGCTCCATTTACTCTATTCTACATTGCAAATGCTCAAGTGGCCTTTGTATCCTACTATTATCTAAAGTGCTTTCAGTGCCACAGTCCTACATGATCTCAAATTTCCTCTTCATTAGTAGCAGCCTCTTTCTCTGAAATTAAGTTTCCACAGCAAAAGTGAGATGGAGAAAGTAAACCTTTTGGTGGGCAACAGTTGTGGAACTTCTTGGATAATGATGGGCTTCCATACTAACACGAACATGAATAGTAATTTTAGAAGCAAACAAAAGACACCATTGTTTTCTTTTTCTTGGTGCTGGAGAAAATTGCCATGGTCTATTGATGTCTGCCTCTAAGGCAGCCTCTTGGGCTGTATGTAGTTGTGGAGCATAGCAATGGCCTGGTGATGAAGGCAATGTGAGCGCCTGGCTAGTTTTCCTTCAATGCAGGAATAAGGTACAAAGAAAATTGTTTTTGTTACTGGAATTGATCTTTCCTATATGCTTTAAACAGATAAAAACCAAATTGTATGTTGTAAGAGCTATTTTTATGGCAATAAAAAGGAAACAGGTTCCATATGAAAAAGGAGAGCAAGTTTTCTACCGAATTATTTAAGGGGTTTTGTGTGTCTCTGAAATATGTATTGGCAAATATGAGCTGACGCATCTCTAGCAACCAAATTATAAATGAGTGGAAGACCTGAAAATGTCAGTTCATTCCTTAGAAGCACTTCAGATTTTTCTTTTTCCTCTCATACATTAATTTCTTCCCTTAGGCAAATGAGTTCCTTTAAATGTTTGTCTCATTGTTTCAGTATACTACTTATCATAGGATATAATTTTTGACGACATGTGTCTTGGAAGTGTCAGAGGAGATTTGATGTACTGATATTTTTTATGTAGAGAGTGTGTATTCATACCTTAAAATAACAGAGAGAGAGAGAGAGAAGGTAGTAAATCAATCCTTTAAGCCTGTTTCTGTGTATGTCCTGACATAACCTAACCAGGTGTGTGTTGTGGTCTTTTGCAGTATTAGCTAAGAAAAACTTAAGTATAATTTTAAAGAGTTCAGAAAAAAATGAAAAGATTAACACCTTAGGATGAAGATATCTTGTACAATGCTTACTAGGCAAAGTGTTAACTATCAAACTGCTGCTGTTATCTCCTCTCCTCTTGGAGAGGGCTCTGGGATGTCGTGTCCTATTGGTTGAGAACATCAAATCTTCTAATGTGCTTAGATTCATTGGGAATTCATAATTTTTTGTTTGTTTTCCCAGAACTGTGACACAGTTAACTGTTTTCTTGGAACTATAACACAATTTACGCCCAGCCACACATACCTGAGTCACTTGTTGATGAAGTGGTGTACACATTAACTGATTACTTTGTATTAGTAGGGACCAAAAGGAAGATCCTTATGAAAGGCCAGGCTAGCTGAGGCAAAAAAATATTTTTCTAGTGTTTTTTTTTTTTATTGTCTTCATGTCAATATTAATGTGAGTTTGCACAGCAGACTCTGCAGTCTGTTATTGGTTAATCTTGACCTTCCTGTGCACTTGAAGTTGTGGATGAGTCAGTGACTGACGGACAGTTTTCAGAAGCAATGTAGTGATGTAAGCTTGCAGGAGACAACGGGAGGAGATGGTAGGCACGTTATGGGTAGAGATGTGTGTGTACGTGTATCTAGCTGGTCTGGGATAGTTTCATCCTTCCAGAGGTGTAGGCTGGGTGATGAGGGGAACTCAGCACTCTGTCATTGTGCTGGATGTATCTTGTCCTTGGAATGTAATTATTGTGTACTTATAAATAAAATGTATCTGCTCACTCAGTACAGCTTCCATGGTGGTGTTACCTTTGTGCGGTATAGCAGTCAGTAGAACTAAATTTTTTTAAAATAATGACACCTTTGGCCCCCAACAATTAGATGTAGTTCTGTGTTTTTAAGCGTGTTCAGCTCTAAATGTTTTGGAAAAATGTAAAATGCTCACTAATGGTGGCATGCTAACTATGAGAAAAGCGTGTCAGCACAGGGCAGCGTTGAAGCGTATATTTAAGTCATATTGAAGTCAGTGTATTTAATCACAAATGTATGTGCTTTCCTGAATTTGTATATTTATTGTTAGCTGTTCTGAAATAAGATCATTATTTTTGTACTACCAATGAAAGATAAGTTTTGCTTTAAAAAAAAAAGTGAAGTTGGGAATACTTTAAATATACAAACTGTATTCTCTTTTATTTTGATAGCTGATTGCTGTTTATGATGAGCAAGAAACTCACCATAAGACTGATGGCACCAATGGCAATTTGACAGACAGAAATAGCCCAGACTCTTTTGAGACTGAGGTAGCGGCTCAGCTGGCTGCCTTTCAGCCGATTGGTGGTGAGATTGAAGTGACTCCCTCTGCCCTAAAACTGGGTATGTATATCTTGCATGGTTATTTTTTAACCAATATGTAGGACTTTCTTATTTCTTTTTTCTGACTGTGTCTGTGGTCCAATTTTATGTGTTTAAAGAATTTTTTTAGCACCCCATTTTTGCTGGGCAACTCAGTGAAGACAATTGTAATGAGAAAAGTGGGACTTTTGAACAATTGACACTGAAGACTGCAACTGAGCATGGCAAACTTGCACCTGAGCCTTGTATCCTGCTGTATGTTATGCCTATCCATATAGTTTGGGTCTCTTTTCTTCTCCTTTCCTTGACTGGGTAGGTTGATGACAATCCTTCATTGTAGTCTTCTGAGAGTGGGGGATATGAAACCTATGCAAAGTATTTTCAAATAACAAAGTCATTAAAAAAAAACCCCAGCATTTTTGTTGAGGGACGTGGGTTCAATGAGTGTAAAACTGCTATGTGCAAATACTGTTACTGATTATCTGAGCTAGTGGCCTTTTTTGGGGGTAGGAGGTAGAAAGGAGGAGATGCTTGTTGCAAACAGTTCAGCTCTTTGCCTTTGAAAAGTTGCACAGCAAGTCTATTTGCCTATCTGTTTTTCCAGTGAGCAAGCTGCGATTAGGAGAGGCTTCTGCTCAATTCCCTCTTATATCAGAAGATAGTAAGTGAAGTGCTGCAACTCTGGTCCCCTGTGTTGTTTCAGTGTGCTTGGAAGGCCAAGAGTTCAGACACTGGTTTCCAATTATAAGCAGCTAGAGTCTAGTACGTTGAACACAAAGCAGTTTGAAATACTTTCTTGGATTTGAGAGCAGGCTAAGCTGTCACCTAGATACTAGATACAGAAGCTTTCTAAAACAGATTGAAGGTGAATCCTCTTACTGTGTGCCTGTAAAAGTAGTAGCACACTGATGGCATTTAGCAAATGAATAACTCTCAGGGGATACCCTGCGTTCCACTGGAGCTCATCACCCTATTTGCTCCGTATTCTTTAGTACTGCTGACAGTCTTCTGATAGTGTGCAATAAAATTTTTGAGTGTAAGCAGGTGGGATAAGGATAGAAATACTCCCTCTAGTTGTGCTACTCTTGTGCAGTAGTCTGATTAAGATGTCAGAAATTGAATGTTGTCCATTTATTTTAATTAAATTTTTTAAAGGAAAAGTCTGATTAACAAAAACAATGAGCTAAAATAGAATTTCTAATAAAGCTCACTGGATGAGGCTGTGTAACTTGACTTCTAATGGAAGTCTGTGTTTACTTTCGTGCCTGATGTAGAAAATACTGAAATTCAAGCTGCATGAAAAATGTTAGATTCAAATTTCTGTGTAAGTAGATCACTTCTGTTTTTTTCTATATTCTGGAATATATTCCTAGGTAGTTCTGTATTCTAGAATAAAGAAAGATCTTTTTCTATATTTAATGACACAGCAAGAACAAGCCCTTTCCCAAGATTTTAGGTATGAGATATTCCTGTAATTTGTATGTGTTTGAGGTGTGGTTTTGGTAAGCATTAGGTATGGAAAAGTTTGCGGCAAAAGGTTCAATGGTTTAGTGGTTTGCCACTTCATTTATTGCATATTTTTAAATAACACTTTGTCCACACATTTTAGTATGTTTTAGAAAGTAGAGATTGTTCTCCATATACTTCTGAGCCATATTAAAAAAAAAAAAATCAGAGCGGTTTGTCTTGCATACTGTTGTACATAAATTGAGGGTTGGAGAAAACAGTATTTCAACCTAACATAATTTTATGTAAAAAGATTACATGCTGGAGCTCTTGAGCTCACCAGTAAGCTACCGGATAGTTCAGTTTTTCATAGCATTTATGGAGTCCTTCTACTATATGGTGTGAAGGAGATGAAATAAAACATGAGAAGAGCAACCAGTTAGGGTTCTATTCATTTTCAGTGCAATACATGTATATATTTGAAGTTAAAATGGATGCTTGCCTCTTTAAATAGAGAACATATATAATTTGTTTGTCTCAACAGTTATCTTTCAGATTGTCTTATTTTACAAGGCAAATGAAAGATTTTCTACATGTCAGTCCTATAAACTCAGTCTGCACTTTGAAATGTAATTGTTGTCTCTTCTGGATTCATT
>WKFP01014364.1:1566262-1602386 GCA_011057875.1 Pterocles orientalis | reverse complement strand
GAATACAGAGGAAACCATACGTTTATGGTTTTTTAGAAGTTATGAAAACAGGTATGAACTGAAACAATTTGGTAAACAAAATGTTGCTAATGCTTGTATACTGCATATATGCTGTGTCAGAGTAGGCAGGAAGGACACTTTTTTTCCTACATAAAAGCTATTCTGTTCATCTTAATCTTGCAATATCAGTTTATTGGCTGAGTGTTCCAGTGTTTGTCAGTACATTGAGGGTACCACATGCACATAATAATGCTCACCTGTATGATTCAAGGAAAATTAACATTTTGAAATTAGCAAGTTTCAAAATAAATACATTATAGAAGCACATGCTGCCTTTTGTGGTTTGAGGCAATGCTGTTTATTTCCTTAAGCAAATATGACATTATTCTCTTTCTCTGCACTGGAAGGCTGCTCTCATAGTGGCGATATCAAAAGTTGTTCTCTGCTGTTTGTCATAGGTGTTGTGAGGATGACACTGTACTTGATAGATTTTTTTCCTCTGCAGCATTCAGCTTAATCTGGTTTTGAAGAATTGTGATGATCAATTAAAGTCTACTTGTGTTCCTGAAATAAATGGTTTCTGTTCTTCAGCAAGCTAAAGGTTTGAAGATAACTTTTCATTTCCGTCAGAGTGCAGGCTTGGTATATTTTGACCTCATGACTTCAGCTTGGTATTACTTAGTTGTCCTTGATTCATGGAAATGAGCTTTGCACCAGCATAGCTTAAATTTATCTTGTATTGCAGTAAAAGAATACAGTAATGCTTTCTGTAAAGAGATATATATGTGTGTGTGTATATATATATATATAAAATGTTGATGTTTTTTCTCTTTGAGTTGCCCATTTAGAAAACAAGCTAGTTTTTCCTTTCCCTGTACCCAAGAATTCACTGATAGAGTCAGTAATAAATTTATGTGTGTAGTTGGTTACCAAAGAACCCCTTTTCTTTTTAATAGTCCCTCTGTCTCTGATTTCCCCAAAGATTGTTTCTCATCTGCGACCCCCCTTGTCTCTATTCCCATTGCACTTTGTTTGTATGCCTTACATTGGCGCAAGGGAGTATCCTCATGCAAACAAGCAGGGAGAAAAATATTTTTCCATCACAAGTTACACATTTTCCTGCAGGAGCTGTCTAGGTGAGATGTTCATTTCCAGCCTTCTGTTTTCTCAGGGAAGGCTTTGGGGGATGGTGATGAATAGAACTTAGAATGATGGGATAAATTCTATTACAAAAGTCCATGCTTTATTTAACATCAGTGCTTTTCCCAAGATTTTTGCCTATTTTCCTAATTTTTTGATGTTGCTGTTTTTGCGAGTCTTTGCACATTGTTATGATGCATTGCTACTTTCAAAGGTAGTGTCTCTTAAAAAGTAGACCAACCCACTTAGGTAAATATTTGCAGCTGAAGGCTTTGAAGGGCTGTAGTATAATATCATACTGGAAGGCAATAGTGCAATCTGCACTCTAATGCTAGGTAAGACAGGAGTGTGTGTGTGTTTATAAATCTCTACAGCACCATGTGCTATATTAGCTCTGAGGCAATATGGCAAAATGTGTATTTCAGGATGAAAACGAGCCCGCTGAGCTTGGCTGATTAATAGTTAAATTGTTGAAGTTACAAAAAAAAAAAAAAAAAAAAAAAAAAAAAAAAAAAAGACTACAACTAGAAGTCTTATAGTAGTAGATAATCCTTTTTTCTTAAGAAACCAAACTAATATAGTTTTAAACATTTTCTGCAATATTTGTTCACTAATGATTGTTTACTGTTTGCTTCCATATGAATGTCTTCAGTTTGCAGATGAACCCATCTTTATGAAAGTCATCACTAGAGAAGTTAAAAATAACAGTTAAATGACTCAGTGATTTTACCCATCGCCATGTAGTTCTTTCTCATTGCTTTCTATTAAATTTACCTCTTTGGGAGCCTTAGTTGATTGTTAATATTTTGGCTCTTTACTTTGAAGTGCCACTTAAGATTTTGGTTGTTTCTCACAACAGATAGCTAGAGTCTCAGTCAAGTAAAGTGGAGACTTGTGTATTTACTACTCCTGAACATAATTGGCAAAAGATGCACCTCCCTCCCAATGTGTTGCACAATTTTCTCATAAACGCACTGGCTGTTGATTTGTGTTGTGCTTTTTTGGTAACTCATTAATTCATTAGGGTGATGTCTGTTTACTGTAGACAGTAAGTCAAAGAAGGATGTAGTATGTTCCCTAGAAGGATGAATCCTGCAGACTATTTTGGTCATTTCTTCTTAACCCTCCCACAGAAAGGGATAAATAACCCTCTGTGATTGAGTCCTTTTTTGGCTTTCCTACAGTAATAATAATCTTGCTATTTAAAATATTAAGACAGATTAATTCCTCACCATGAAAAACATAGGAGTATCGAACAAAACTATTGTTCAACAGATTACAAAGCCAAACAACCCTGAACTAATATTTTAATGAAATGTTCAACTAAATTGTGTAATTCGGCAAGCCAAAAATCAATGAGTTAAAATTAGACAAATTAACAAGAGATGGATCATCAGTGACTGTTAAATATGGTGGTCTAGATGCCACTCTGATTTGGAAATCTTTCAAAAGATTTCTACCAGTTTTTTGCAGACTGGTAGAATACACCACTTTGCAGTTATACTCTCTCCCTGAGTATTTGCTGACCCTGTTAGGTGTGGGATAATAGGGGAGGTGGAGCAAATATAGCTGCTGTTCTTATCATTCCTTGAAATCTCCCAGAAAGTTTAAAGTTCAGAAGGCTTCACTATTTTGTCTTCATGTCTTTTAAAATTGGCAGGAGGAAGTTTGAAATTTGAGACTAAATCTAGTTTACCATGACCAGAATAGAAAATAATCATAATAGGACTTCTTTTGTAAGGAAAGGTCAAAACAGAAAAGGTTCTTAATTTAGATCAGATACATAAAAACACAAGTCATACTTAAATATTATAAAAACCTATACTAATGCCATAATTTGTGACACTCCTTTAAAATACCATAAAATATTTTTAAAAAATTTTACTATTCAACTACTAGCAATAAAATGCTACCAAAGCAATACTCAAGCTGTACAGTTTAGCTGCCAAAGTTTTAAAAAAACCTAAACCGTTGAACTGTGAAAAAGTGACTGCATAAGCGCTGATGTTGGCTGAAGTGCTAAACCAGCTTTTGGCAGCTTGGCCTCTTTTGCAGGTGTACAAAATATTTTTTTCGTGTCAGTTTATTCAGCTAATACATTAAGTATTTCATTTGAAGTTGAGAAATGGGCTGGGAATTGAAATAGAAGAAATGCTTATTTTCACTTTTCAATCTGTGCATAAAAATGAGGTGCGAGAGTCTGAGATCTATTAGTTTTAAAATCTTATAGGATATATTAGGCTAAAATGATGGATTTAAGCTCAGTAACTACAGATAATATGATGCTTAAAAAAAACCCAACTTGTTTAATAAGTTGAATGCTTTTTCCTGTGTCCAGCAAGTTGGATGACTAAGACAACTAGTGTTTTAAACTGTATCCAAAGTTTAGTTTCCATTAACATCTGAATGCCATTTGAAAGAGATTACATTAAAAAAAATTACTTGTAGGCCATTGCTTTTATTTTTCTTTGGAAGAAGAAGTATGCCTCATTTAGAGTGACAGGGAAATACTTATTTCTGCACTGAGTTAATATGTAAAGAGAGCTTGTTGGAAATGGGTTTTCATCTGTTTATAGATTTAAGTCAATGGTCTTAACTGTTACATCATCCTGGTTCATTAATCTTGTATCCATGGGAATTTAAAAAAGTGCAGTGTTCACTTTGGAAAGAGCAGATAGCTGTAGATCTGGAGTTGTATTGATGGGTGCTATTAGGAGCAATTTGAGTTAGCTTTAAACATAGAAGTTACACCGTCAGGGCATTACGTATTTAAAAATAAAAAAGAAGTGGTACGATCCTGTCACAGGGTAGAACGTGCAAGCTAATGTCAGCTACATTTTAGTACCTGGCAGAACCATTATGTGATGCCTCAGGTTGTGGTAAGCAAAGGTCTGAGGGTGACCGAATTTACCCACACTGATTGCTTAGCAGTCTCAAAAAGCAGTGACTGGCAGAACTATCCATATCCCTGTAAATATGGAATTACTCTGATAAAAAGAAGGAAAATAGGCAAATATTAATTATCTTTCCTATATTTAAATATAAATTAGTATCCTGCTTGTAATGTTTTGTTTACAGTGCATGAGCTGTTTAATGACAGGACCAGTTTAAAAGTCATTCTGACTTTCCAGTTTAAATGTAGTTGTTTTTGTTGTGTCTGTTCAGAGATCTTCCAGCCAATAATTGTCTATACTGAAGTGCAATTTCACATTTATATATGTATGTATATAGTATTTATGGTGTTTTGTTTCAATTCTGACTTGAAATTTTGTTCAGATTTCCTCAGAAGGAGCTCTGAAAAAATATTTTGAGGCATGTGCAGGTGAGAAGATAATTTGTCTGTCCAGGCAATTCTAGTTCAGAAGCGTGCAGCAGAGCAATTGTCATTGTTATGATATACATTTGATGGACAGTTTTTTTTCCCATCATAGTCAAAATTTTTGTATGCAGGAGCAGAACTTATAATTATGACTTTAAGTGTGTAGGTGATTTATTGTAAATCTCTTTCTATCCACTTACAGTGTTCTGTCCAAGTGAATCTTTTGTTCTCTAAAATAGTTCTTCCCTGTTACCTGGAAAAATCAACAAATAAACCTCATCATATGTTAGTTGCCACTGATACAGTGGTGGAAACACATGTGTTTGCATTTCCTGTATTCCTTGATTTGTCAGCTTACGTAAAACTTGTGTGAGAGTGTTTGCACCAAAGCAATTTTTCGTACGTAATCGGACTGCATGATAACACTACCTACTGAAACTGCTTGTGGGTGATGAACTCTGGTTGTCTTCAGGAGTTTTCTGAATTTGGCCCTATGACAGCAACCTGCAACCTCAATCCTGAGGAATAAAGGGAATTCAGCCTGGAGGTGAGCAGTGCTTTTCTGAGCAAGGAGACTAAAGAACAAAAGAGCCAAATTAAGGAAGAGTTGGAATAATTTTTTTTTTTGTGGTAGTGGTCACCCTGAGCAATACTCATCTGTCTGAACTTAGGCATCAGATTTTATGCCATTTCTCAGTACCTAGAGACCCTGAAGAGTTTAGGGGGACCCCAGGGGGGACAGCTGGAGCTCCAAAGTTCCCCTGACCACATTTGGATCCTGAACTCCAAACCTTACTTTATCTGAGGTTGCACAGTGTTCTTAAACCCATCACTTCTGGTTAATCAGCCACCTCTTAACCTCAAATGTTGATTTTTTTGATCTGCCAAAGGACTTAAGTGTAGTGAGACAGTGTACTCCTGTTCAAGGTAAGTGTTAATGTCTGTATACAGCTTTTTGGTGAATTAAAAAAAAAAAAAAACAAAGATAAAACAAAATAAGAAAATAGGTTTACATCTGGCATGGAGGTGTTTCTTTTGCCATTGTGTTGATGCATTTTCAGTTTTTAATTGTGCACAAATGGCAGAACTTCTGTTTTTATTTTTTAATATAACCAATTTAAATCTCTGTGTGGTTTCTACCGTATGCTTGCTTCAGCCATATTTGCAGTTAAAAAAAAATTTCCAAACCATAAGAGTTCAGGCAAAATACACTGTTAACCATGAATCTTTGTAGATACTCATTTTTGAGGATGATGCTACCAGAAGGAAAAGACTGATCTATATGGCTTGAAACTACACAATACAGAGTTTACTTAAAGATGGCAAACCATAGGACTTTTTCTCATCAGCTTTGTCGAAGAGTGTGTATTGTGAATAAGGCTGAGACATCCACATGTGCTTAGGAAGTGCTACGTTACCATAATAGAAGGTACTCTGCGCAGATTTTGACAGAAGGGGAAATACACCCTGAAATTATTGAGGTTAAAAGCTGTCATCAGGAAAAAAATTTTAGTCTTAGACATGTGTTTGATTTTTTCGTTGTCTGTAAATTACTGGTGCAGTGCAGCAAAATGAGGATAGCTAGTTTTGTAAACTGAGTTCTAAAGTTTAAAATAAAACTGCTACAGTGGCACAAAACAGTAGCTCCTGTAAATAATGTGTTTGAATGATCAGTTTGGTATCCAGAAAGGAGTTTTTCTGTGTCTCGTTATTCAAGGAAAAGATTAATTTTCTGCTTGAGCTTACACTAGTTGGTATAAATGTTCAGCACAAATGCAATAACATGGGTAGAATAACATGGAAACACAGTGCAACAAAAGGAAAGCAGTGAGGAAAAAGGCAACATTCTGTCTCCTGGCAGAAGAAAATGGATAACAGAGTCTCTTAAGCAGGTACGTGTAATTGTCTGTAGTATGTCTGTAATAAATGGTATCAGTGGTAGGTTTTCATTACATTTTATCCATGTAGTGGACAGTGATGAAGAAATTGGAAGTAGATATGTATAATGGATGTGGTCTGGCTCCTCAGTCAGGCTGAGTCGTGGGCAGTGATTCGGGGAGGTTTCTCTCTTCTGGAGTGCAAGGGAGCATGCCTGGCTTTCAAGAACCCTGAATGTGCATTACAGAAGAAGCAGGGAGAGGCTGAAAATAGAAAGGAGTCTGCAGGAAAAGTGCGGGCCGAGAGGTGGTGAATGTCAGAGAAGGTGTTCTTATTGCAGGGAGCAGCAGGCTGAGCCACAGAGGAGATGGAGGAGAGTTGGTTGGCTCTGGGAGCTGCTGAGAACGGCTGGCTCCTGAAAAGGAGACTCTCTCCCCACAAAGAGAGTACTGCTTCTTCTCAAGTCTTTCATCTAATCTTTCATCTTCCTGCTTGCTGTTTGTTTTCCCCTATTAGAGAGGGCATTTTGGTTCAGTTTACTTTTGTCTAATAAAAGGTTGTTTTTATGCTTCAGTGTCTTTGTGGTGTGTGCATGTAAAACAATAAGGGCCAGAGGGACTGCTTTGGGTAATTTTAGCTAAAGACTGCAGCTGACTTGGTTCAAAGAGGTGTTACAATTTGTGATATCTCCGTACACGAAATTATGTGTCAGTGAATTTGTTTTAAAACATTAAGAAAATAGACTTGGGTTTTCTCTTCAACAAGAAAATGATCCATAGGACCCTAAAATTTACAACAAATTGGGAGAAAAGAGAAAGCACTGTAGACAATGATCAAAAAGTCCAGTTGTTTTTGTGCAAATAGGGAAGCATTCCAGATGATCACCATACATTTCATAGCCTTGTGGCAATAAGCAAAAATTTGCATAAATGAAAGCAAATAGCTGCAAAGCCATCTTCCCAAGTTGGAAACCAGTATTCTCTATAACTGCTGCCCCTGCAGACTTTGGGTTCAAAGTTCAGACAGCTGTAAGCCAAGAACTGGATAATGTCATTTTGCTTCAGCTTTTCTGGAAAACAGTGACAAAAAGCAAGTGAAAAGAGGTCTTCAAAGTTGAGGACAGGGGAATGTGGTAAAAACAGCACCTTGCAGCAGTCAGTCCAGGGAGCAGACAGAAGTGCTGAAGTATGGCCCTGTCCTACTAGGCAAGCATTAAGTGAATGGTGTGGCGGTACAGGAGACATCATCTTGCAACTGCTGCAGGAGCTGGGAGGCCCTGGAACAAATGAGGGTCTTGTCTCCCAGCGGTCACAGTGATGGGAGACTTTGTCTTTCTCTCAGCTAGAGGAATGAGAGAGAAAGGAGGAGTTGATGTAGAAGACAACTCAGGAAAAGGAGAGATCTAAACCCAAAACTGTTGGCTTTGAGAGAAGGAGTGAGCTGGATTGATATAAATGATTTGGGTGGGGGGGGGTTGGGTCCCCTCTCCTCCCAATCTTTGGCCCCTGTAGTTGACCGTGGGAATGTTTTTTACCCTCTGAGTTACTGTTGATTTCTTGCTGTGGAAAAAGGAGGACAGAAATGAAAAAAAGGGCTGGGATTCTGGCTTTGAAGAGTATAAGCAACAATGTATTTGAATTTGAATTTGGAATATGGCTCGTTGAGTTGTGAAACTTTTACAAATAAAAGTACCAGTGCAAAGGGCATTCTGGTAGTTTAGCATTTCTCTGTACTAATCATGTTTATGTAAAAAGGAGTTGGAGGCTAATATTGAATCGTGCAAAAGCGTCTCAGAATCTGTTTTCAAACTGTTGTATTGAAGAGAGACTGAAAATTAGATACAGGTCACCAGAACACTTTGGTCATACATAGAAAAAAATATTTCAGGGAATAAATGTTTTGTCTTAAAGAAATGAGTAACTTAAAAATCCAACACTTTTTGACTTTAGCTTTTATACACCTTCTTATCAACTGTGCTTGGAGGCAAAAAAATTCTCTTCAGCACTGTGTGAAGAATAGGAATATTTGAGTGGAGAGATTTGGTTACTTCTGACCTACTGATACCTTTGGAAAATCACACAAAATGGATAAACTCGCTAATCAGTCCCTTTCTTGAGACTCTCCTTGTAAAAACATGTATAGCTCTTTCTATCAAGATGATAATCACTTGAAACAAAAAACAATATTCCCCTTTTGGTTTTTGACATTCCTTCAATACCAGGACACAAATTTAAGTCTTACTTTTGCTTTTCTTATTGATTTTCTGCATAAATGGAGATAGAAGGGATTACCTGCATATAAAAATTGTTGCTCACTCTGAGGATGAGTGAGAGCATTAGATTCTCCAGTTGTTCCTCAGCATCAGGTGCTGGTATTTATTCCAGCTATAATTACAAAGTTGTGCTGAGAGTGAATGTGGCACAGTCACTTCAGCTTCATTAGCATCTCTCTAATGAGGAAACTGTTGCACATTCAAACTTCTATTAAAGATCTAGTAATTATGACTGCCATCAGTCCCAGCTACTGTAATTAATGTTATAACTGACAGTTGTAGTCTTGTTTTCACTCACTTGCAACATTTGAAAAATTATTGTCAAACCAATGTTCTCTTCAGTTATTTTGTTTACTTATGGGTAAATTATTTTGGAAAGACTTGGGGGAGAAAAACAATTCTTGTTTAATTCCATTTTGGATAAAGTGAGAAATTCTTTTCTCGTATTACTAAAAATATTTTCTTTCTTGCCCCACCTGGAAATTTTGCAAGGAGTGTTTTATAGCGTATTCTGCTAGCTGGATGGCTGTGCCATTAGAAGCTGCTGACTGGTCTTTGAGGTTATTCCCACACAGCACGTGAATAGACATGAATAGTTGGTGAGTCTAATTGGAGGTGCCTGCAAGAGGAACCTGTTTAGTCTACAGCTTCTTTGAAACAACTGCAACTGCCTGCGTGTGTTCCCTGGGAATCCTGGCAGTCGGTAATGGGAGGCAGATCTGCTGTGAATAAAATCTCTCCCGCCTCTCTTCTTTATATCCTTATTTAGGCTGTCTCTGCAGAGCCAGCCCAAGGCATGTTAAATACTAAATGAAGTAAATGTAGGGAGTTCTCTGTTTATCCTTCCGCTGCCTCTGTACCCAAAAACCTGTGCCTGATCTGTCATGTACATGCCTCAGGTTGGAAGGGCACAGAAGTAGTGGTCATGGACTATTGCATCTTGTGAGCTCATGGGAATAGGATTTATGACTGTATATATATATGGTCATGCCATTATATTCAAAGTGACCTTCCATACAGGTTAAGCATTGGCTTGCATAATTGGTATGGGAGAGGCAAGCATTTGCTCCAGTGTGGCTTTTGGACGTACACAGGAGAAAGTAAGGAACAGCTGAAAACAAGATTTTGAGATCCCAGTTAAGTGGGTTAATGCAGAACAATGAGAGCTGTCCTTAGTGTGGAGTGAAAGGCTTTAGACCATGTTCTGGTTTATTTACATAGCCACTACCAGCTGTAGGAATTAGCAGTAGCAGTCCGGTTCTTCCTGTCTTCCCAGTTATTCCTTAGATCAAGCGTATGATTTCCCTGTCAGAACTTGATGGTACGTGTGGTCACAGATACATGCAGTTACTCATTTGTTTTTCCAAGAAGGTGCCTTTTTCTCCTGTTTTTCAGCAGTTTTAATTTAATTTAGCAGCTCATGGATGAAAGTCTGTATAACAGTGCTTAAAATGTTCTCATTTCTTTAGTAATTTACCAGGTGGATATTGCCACAGATAAACTTATATTTAAGTGCTGTACACCTCTCTTAGTCAAGTCACAGGAGGCTTTACTTTGTGTTCCTATAGCACCCTTGAACCATTGCTCTTTATTTTGTCTCTTAGGCACACCGCTTCTAGTACGAAGGAGCAGTGATCCAGCTTTGGGCCCACCTGCTGACTTCCACCCAAGTGCTTCTCATCCCAGTGACCACAGTGTCAAGCATGTTGTGGCAGTAGGTATCATGTAACTCATCTTTTTCTTAAAGGCAAAACCTGTTCTTACCTGTTGGTATATAGCAGTTTTATAAGCTATATATGAATTTGAATCTAAAACGAAGTGCTTCACATTCATTTTCTGTAAAGGAGAGAATTTTGTCTGGACAAGATGGTTATTTTAGATGATACAGTCAGTTAACAGCTCTTATCTTCTTTTTTTTTTTAAATAAGAGATTTACATAAAGCTCAATGTTGACATAAGGCGCTGGAATATGAACTGAACTTTTACCAATTGTTTGTTTGTTCAGTATCATATTGCCCAGTTTACCATTGCTTAGTGAAAAAAAAAGTACTATTCCTGTAACGTGCTTCGTTGGTCTTGCACCCTTTTTCACTTCACCTTGTTTTGTCATGGTATTTTTGTCTTCTTTTGGCACTCTGCTTCTGTCCTACATGGTCTCTTCTTTATCTCACTTTTCTGCTTTACAACCTGACTCTTCCCTTTTGAGGACAAATTTGTTTTCAACGTAGTTATCACTAAATATGAGTGCAAAGACGCAGTTAGTGAGGATGCAATAACTCTTAATCAGATGTTATTGCAGGCTGTATTCAGTCTTCTAAAGGTGATACTCTCGGTCACATTTGGGTTACATTTTTTGCACTTTTAAGGCCTGAAGCTTTGTGTTTTGAGTGTAAGGAAGGTGTTCATTTATTACTTAGATTAAATTCTCTAGATTCTCTGAAGGTCAGCTGGGATATGTAAGTGTATCAAGCAGAATAGAGCTTGTTCATAGAGTTGAAGTTTGCCTAGAAAGCTCTGGTGGGTCTGCTTCTGCCCTACATTGTGTCAAATGAATGCTGGCTTAAATGATGGTGGAGGTGCACTACTTTCATTTGCTTGTAAAATTTACACCTTTTCCCCTTCAGCTTCCCTATACAGAATTGCAATTCAATCCCTGTCCCCAATTGTGTAAACAAATCCATCCCTGTTCTCTTTCAAAACAAAAAAACTATGAAACCACCAGCTTCTGTGTTTGGCACGAGGGGGATGTTTCAGCCTAGACCATAACTACTTCATAGCAAGACTCCACAAGCGGCTGTATTGGCACATTAGGGAGCAGGAGGAAAGAACTGGGGTTCGGCACCACGTGCTGGAGGTGGGAACCTTTTCAGCTGAAGATGAGACCATGTTTCTGGTTAAGTTCATGTGAATGAGGTAAGTAAACAGAAAGTCAGATGACTTGCAAATTAATGGTGTTTTGTGGGTCTCACTCTTAACTCTGTAATTCTGAAGGCCAGCATGGGTTTTTAGTTGACTGTTCATTGTTCCTCTTCGCATGGGGAAATGTATGTGCATCCAAATATTTAGTGTGCATCTTATTTTGCAAAGGCTTGTGTTATTTGCTGAGTGGTGCAATTTTAAAAGTGCTAGTGACTCATCAAGTATATTATGGTGTTACAGGAAGCTGAACTTTGTCAAAGTTGTGTGTCGTTTGTCAGACCTGTTTGAGCTGTGAGGTTTTCCTTGGTGTTTGCTGCAAGTATTTACATAGTAATACTAACTTCGGTTGATAAATGAAAGTAGAAAAAAGAATTATTGGTTAACAGTGCAGATCTTTCTTTGCAAAATTGATAAATGTGTAAAGTGAGTATTTCAGTATGTAATGCTGACCTCTTTTATTTTATAACCATGAAAATGGAAATAAAAAGGGGAAAAAATTGTGAAATTTGTTGCATTCCAGGACATGGTTTGAATGCTTTGTTCTTGACCTTCAAGGTTTTGTTGACCGGATAGGTTTTTGTTGTTTCGTTTAAAATATAATATTAGTGGTGACAAGTGCATTTTATGCCATTATATGAGGGCTGCAGTTATATTTGAGGCTAAAACCTCACCATGCTTCACTGATTTGCCTAAAATACAGAGCAACCCTCCATCTGCTATAGGGGTAACAGTCAAAGCTGGTGAGATAACAGTGGAGAAGGCTCCCTCTCTTTACATGACATTTTTTTTTTAATGTCATGTAAGTAGAGGGGAAAAAGGCCCAGAAGGTTGAAAATTTTTATTGTTAAAGTGAAAATCTGTTGCAGCAAAATACATTACACCAGCTCTTATTTTTGCAACAGTACCATTTCTAAAACTTTCATCATCAATCATACTGAAATATGCTTTGGCATGATGTTTTGGGAAGCATAGAAAGCTTAAATAACATAGGTTAAATTAGGTACAGATTGTTTTAAAACACAGGGAAGAATTGATATCTGACAAATGAAAAACATGGCACAGACAACTGAATGCTGCATTTTGAATATAGCTATGCTCCTTCATGCAAGTATTAAAGGAGTATTTAGAGAAGATTCATTTGTTCTGTATATAGCTGCTGAAAATTTAAAATTAATACTGCATTTCATTTGCCACAAACACGTATTGTTTTCACATTAAACTGCCTCCTTGCAGACACATGCAACTTAGAAAAACCAGAGCTGTTGGTAGATGAAACAATTTTCAGTGCGTGTAGTAAAAATTAAGTCTCTGTATTTGTGCCACAATTATCTTAGCAATCACTTTGTAATTGAAACTGACTTTCATAATTAGCTTAATTGTTTTGGCACTGCTGGCATTTTGGTGTTTGGCACATGTAGAACTGGTGGTTTGGTCCTAGTCACTCTATGTGCTGTCTTATACAGTATGTACTGATACGCCTGTTGTTGATCAGATTTTCCAGCGATGATTATCATATGAATCTCTGAAGACAGCACTGATTTGTCTCTAGGAGAATGCAGGAGAGGTGTATAACAAGTAATGCATAAAATAAAACAGCAAACGCGCAGTAATATAAGAAAAGAAAATTGCTATCCAGTTCAAGTGAACTGGATGAACCTGATGAACCATTGGAGCCATTCACAGTATTTATAGAATCTAAACAGAACATATAGTCTGTTCTTTAGATGTCCCATTAATTCAAAGGAAGTTTGGTTTTTTCCATGCTGTATAATGATTACCAAAATTACAAAATCTTTTTTTGAGTGATCAGGTACTTTGAGAAGAGCTTGAGCTATTCTTTCATATTTTCTCTGACACTTATTTTGTCTTAACTGTCGTTTTAGCCCTAATTAACAGAATACTTCTAGATCAATCAAAAACTGTTAGTGAAGTCCAGCATCTGTTCTCTCAGACTGGAAGTCATTTAACAGATGGTGCAAAATTTGAGTTTCTTTTTTCATCCAAACCTCTCCTTCCTTATCATGATAGCTGCCACTGAAAAATTTAGGGATTATAATCAGAGAAAAATAGGGATGACAAACACTGAATTTGTTATTGAAGCAATTATATTTGCGAGTGATTTTGTTAATTTGTGAAGGCTTCCTTTCTGGAGCTATTACTTCTGCTTATCTCTCTTTTTGCCCAGGAACAGACGTCCCTACTGTCTTAAGATTTGATCTATCATGAGTTTTAGATGGAGGATTGTGGTCCTATTTAAGTTGAAGGGAGTTTTGGATTCATTCTAGTGGGACTAAGGTTTCAGTCCCTCCTGTTAACTTGCTGATTGTTATGGGGATGCTACAACTTTCTGCATGACTGTCTTTTATATTTGCATGTTTCCTCAATAAATACTTAGGTTAACTTGGAGTTAATCAATGGGAATGCGTGATTAAATTGCATTTATCCATAGGTAAAGATGCAATGAGATGCTGGATCGATTGAAGTGCTGCTCCAGTGGCTCAATACAGTTTCAATTTTTACCTAGATGTGGCTTGAAATTGACTGCATTTTATGCATTGTGGACATATAATTTGCAATTTTGGATAATGTTCATATATTATCAGAACATTTTTATGTTTCAAGCCCTTGTTAAAAAGGGTTGAAACCTCCTCTGGTTCTTCTGGCCATTAATTTTGTTTGTGGCTAATCTATTAGCCTTCCTGATTAAATATCTGCAGATTAGCATAATGTGAGCATGTATGAGGATGCAGCTCCATGATTTGTTCCTTTTGCATACTATTTTATGTACTTACATAAACAAAAAGATATGCTACGATCAGAGCTTGGCTTTGATATAACGATTATTGGTAGTACTTTCGAAATGTGTGACTATTATATTGTAAGACAAATGCAGAAATATTACTTCGTCTAATCAGGCAATTTAAAAGAAGGGCAGGGCAAAAAAGGTCTGTTTTGACACAGTGATGGAGCAGTGGTGTAGAGTCTACAGCTTCGGTTGAGCTGATGGGTTTCTGCTGAGACTCGAGCTGAGAGACTGCACTGCCATGAGGGTTGTATTGTCTGTCTGATTTTAGAAGATAAATCTTTTGTCCAGTGTGTTTAATCACCCTGACTAGGTCAAGTAGTTTTAATTTGCGGTCCCTTTGCATGTGTTAGAATTTCAGTATGAAATTCTCTTGTAGTCATGTGATTCCAGGAGGTGGGCTATGAGAGAAAAAACAGATATTGGGTGAAACGCAGTAATTCTTAAGGAACCAGCAGTGCTGGAAGGATAGCGCACTTGTAATGCTTTAAATCCAGTTCTTGCTGACATAAAATAATGAGAGAACAAATAAAGCAGAGATGGAAATGCACCTGAGGTGTTACAGTGTATGTTGCAGGGTAGAGGCAAGACTGCTTCCCTGAGGCAGTGTGGGCTCAGGCTGTCATTCAGAATAGCAAGGTTTTAAAATTCTGGAAGGCATTTACTTTTCTCTGGTAAAAGTTTTCCTATTAATAATTTAACTCCTGCTCTTGAAATCCTGCTGTGTGGAACTGAACAGAAGATCTGGGGAGATTTAAAAGAATTTTCTGTCATTCAGCTGGGGAGTTCCGAACTGTTTGAATTTTTTAAAAGGGAATTCTGATCTGGGTGAATCCATTTTTAAAGCAACTACTGTGTGTCTGTTTACACTGTGGAACATATATAGAACACTCCTAATCAGCGCAGAAGCTTGTCAGTGTACTGCTTTTGATGTCTGATTAGATGATCATAGGGACATCTGCAGTGAGTTAGTTTTGAAGTTGTTGGTGTGAGGCACTACAGGCACCAGAGCTGTGTGGCACTCTTACACTGTGAAAAACTGCTGCTCTTAAAGAACCTTTTATAAATCCAACCATGCAGCTAGCTGAGGGCTGTCAAATTAACAAAAGCCATTCCTTCTGGATTCTTTCTGTTGTTTTTCAACTCTGCACTGCTTTTTTTTCCCCTTTCCTTGTACTGTGTGCTGTGCCATTCTGTGTCAAAAAGGAATTACTTTATATTGTAGAGGAAAAACTAAGAAATGTAAATGAAATATTTGTAGTACTACAGAATACTGAATTTATCATCTGAAAAAGGACAGAAGTGCCTGCGGTAATTTCCTCTTTTGAGGATTCAAGGAGGAACGTTATGTGTGTAGGGGAAAAGTCGCTTCTGTGTTCCTTGCACACTCTACGTTTCAGAAGAAGTGTATTGTTTTACCTGTATTGTTTAAGATGAGCAGTGGGTGTAATTTACATATTTTTATTTGAGAAGGATAAGTAGACTTTTTGTGATTTTATTTTAATCAGAACTAATAACAAATGTTCCATGACGTTAATATAGTATATAAATTATCAGTAAAAATGGTACAATTGGTAAAAGAAGTTTTGTTAATGTGTCGCTTTCTAAAGCCTGTTTCTAATGAGAGGAGCACAGCCTTTTTACTAACTATTCATGAGAGAAAGTATCTATTGTGAAAACCATCAAAGTTCTCCATTATTCTGGAACTTGTGTTAGTAGGGGCTGGGTTTTGTTTCCTTTTTAAAATAAATCCTGGCTTTAGCTGTAATGTTGAACATACCTGATGTTTATAATCCTTCCTCCTTTGTCCTCTGCCTTGTGTAGTCAGGTAGATGTGATTGCAGGTGATGGAAGATGGCTGAGAGACTTAAACTCTTTCTTTTTCCCATGTGTCTTATCTTATGAAGAATGTGGAAAAATTATAGAGTGGAAATAAGAACTGCTGACAAAAAAAAAAGGGGGGGGGGAAAGAAGGTCGTTCTTTCAATGCTGTTGACATGTATTCATCCCTGTAGCTACATCTTTGGGGTCCTACAAAATACTGTCATTCCATCTGGAACAGCTTTTAGCAGGCAGCTTAAACAACAGGCTGAAGTTGGAACGAAACATTAGCCAGTAACTTGTATGTCTGACAGTCAAATTAAAAGTAGAAGATGACAGTCAACGTGGCTCATGCATATTTACTGTCAAGCTCTAGAAAGATCAAGCTAAAATAAAACAGGTTCTCAGTCAGTGTCCTAATGAAATGCCTGCTGCTAAATAAATAACATTTTCCATAAACATAGCAATCCACTGGACAACTGGGAATAATGGCAGAGATCTTTGATACTTACTTAGAAACAAATGTTACTGTGACATTAGGAAAAAAATAATTTTGGATTTTTTTTTATACATCATCTTGCAGTGCACTAATGTATGAGACTGTTCTTGTTCTGGGTAGGATTTCTGTATCTCTGAAACTGAGGTCTGTGGCTCTGTTTCTCTTATGGGATGGATAGTTATTCGCAATCAAAGGAAATGCAAGATATATAGATACATACTTTGTTTTTTAGGAGAGGCCCCATAGACATTAAGTTGCCTATCCCATTGGAGAGACCTTACTTGGGGATTTGTTCTTCTCCTGTGTAGCTGCTGTCTCAACTAATCTGGATTTACAGGTTTTCGAGTTGTAATAATAACGTAGTGCTCTCTAAAACTTGCACATTAAGGTTTTTTTATGGCAGCAGGTCCTGATTTACTGCATTCCTATAAAGGAATTTCTTACAATGACACCTGGAATGAAGGGAGGAATATTTTAGTCTTTCTGTGTACTGTGCGCTTTTAGTGTTGCAGGTGTTTGACATGTTGAAATTGGGAATAATAAACTGAGACCACTGGGAATATAGACTAAAGTGGTAAGGGTTATTCAATGAGATTCGAAATTCTGAATTAACATCTCAAGTTTTTGTTTTTTTTTTTGTCAGTTATTGCAATTATTTATTATGGCCCTGTAAGTCTAATATCACCTTTTGTCATAACCTAGGCAGTAGAACTTCTCTAAAATAACTTTAAATAAATAAAACATTATAAATAAATAATTTATTAAATAAGTAAATCTTCAGTTAAATAGGAAGCGGTTAGACTCTAGAATAACTGAGTTGATGCAAGAGCAAATTGTTGTCACTGTTCCTCTGTATTGAGAGGGACAATAATTATCTCTTTGTGAGGCCCCCTGGTGTTCTGGTCCTGAGCACCCAAAGGTGGACATATCTGTGGGCTGGTCTGGCACAGTTGTTCATATGACATCAGATCCTAAAGAAGTGTATTTGCCAGTTCAAAGTTTTACACATCCCAGCAAGTATCATAAAAAAGAAAAATAAAAAAAAGGACAAACTTTGGCCCCCAAGAAAGATCTTACAGGAACAGTTGCTCCTGTAAGATTTTCTTTTTTTTCTTTTTTTTCGCGACAGTCGAGTCATAGCACGTGCTTTTTAAAAATTGTTTTTCTGTTTTTAAAGTACTAGTAGCAGTGAGCTTTGTCTTTAATTCATCTTAGTTTAAGCCTTGGTTTAATGTAGGTTTCAATTAGAACATGCTGATTCTCAGGTAAAACAGGTTTCTTCTTTGCATCAGTCCCAAGGGATGCTCCTAGTACCGTATTTGAACTGCACCAGGTATCATGACTGGGCTGGAAGCATATCACGGAGTCTTAGTTCACAGAATTACTCTGTGTTGGCATTCACGCTGTTGTCTATTTAGCACCTGGCTTAGAGTGCCGTGAACCTTAGATAAAATTGCACTGTGTTTCTCGTAGTGTGCTTGCTCCCTTGACCTAGTAGTGGTGCTTCTGAGACGATTATAAATTTAACACCTGTGGAGGTAAATTGGCCTCCTCCTTTTCCTTTCTTCTGCTTTTTTTGGAATTACAGGTACAATCAGTTTCATGGTGTATCTGCCAGCTTTACAGAAACAAAAGGAAACCCCTTTTCGCAGCTGGCCTCATGTCAGTCTAATATGGTGAAGACTCTTAGAATCTGGAGTTCACTTCCACCCCCCACACCTCCCCTTCTTTAATAATCTGCATTAATCTTTATGTCCTTGAAGCAGCAGGACAGGAAACAAACAGAAATATATTGGTTTGGGGTAAAGTAAGTTCTGCGAGTGACACTACTGAGCAAGGGCCAGTTATCAGTCATCACCTCATCTTTTGACACTTTTCCATGAGAGCCCAAATGAATTCTGGTGTTGAGGCAGAAGAGGCATATTCCAAGGGGAATTTTATGAAACCCTTGTATGAGCAGTTGCAAGCATGTTAGAAGGAGGAGAGGCCAGGGAACGAAAAAACACAAATTAAATGGATTATAAGTCACAAAGAAGAAAAAATTCTCTTTATCAGCAGGAATAAAGATATCTCCTTCAGTTTGGTTTCAAAAGACGTAACCAAAGAAAGAATGTTTCGTTTTAAAAATAAATAAGTAAATCAAGTCTGTGAAATGCTGTGCGTCTTACTGACAGATCTGTTTGTTTCTCAGAAGTTCCTGTAGTGATATTCTCTTTGGTCAAAGAATTAGTGTCTTAACTGTACTTTTGGTTTAAAAGAACATAGTAACATTTTTCTCAGATCCATGAGGCATCCACCATAGCTGCCTAGGCATTGACTTCTACAAAGATGTGGTTTTTCTTAATTAATGACATTGGTGTAAATTCTGTGGCACAAAGACTAGCTATGAGACCAGTGTGGCTAATGTACACTACGCGAATAAATCCACAGTTCCTTCATGTGTGTGTTGCCTTGGGTGTTCTCGGATTTCCATTTGAGAGAGTGAATTCAGTAATGTTGTATATCTGAGGGAAGAAAATTCTACAAAAGATATCCTGAAAATATTGATGACAGAAGTGGTCTGCTCTGTAGCGGTAGGAAGAGTTAGAATCAGAAAGTTTTGCTCCTTGTGGAAAAAATGCAAAAGACTATATTAAGCTTATATGACAAGTCCTCCTCGAGTTCTTACCAGGGAGGCTCAGAGCAGCAGAGAGAGTCAGAATGGTCTAGAAAACTTTTTACACAATATTTTTATTATTTAGAAATTACCCTGTGAACTTCTAAATAGCAGATTTAACTCTTTGGGTGAAAGAATTCAGTTACACTTCAGTCTTCAGGCCACTGTGTCCATCCTTCATTCCCTGTTGTTAGGCATGGGAAAAGGCTCCATCCTGCCATGCAGAAGTGAAGAAGGGAAATTGATTCACGGTTCATAGATAGACCCAAACATTGCTGCCAGGATGCTTTGAGATGGATACTGCGTTATGGTCAAATTCATAGTCTAATTAATACACAGCAGAGAATCTCTGGTGTGTGTTTTTCTCTTTAAAGTGCCTCAGAATGTAGCAAGATATTGTCAACAGTAGCAATACTTTTAGTTTAGGGATTACCATGTTAATAATAAAAAAGCTATCCTTGGGTTTACGAAACATTGAACCAAATGATCACTTAATGCCCGGCTGTGATTTTCTGCCTTTCTACCTTTCAATGTGTGGTTTGTGGGTAGTTGTCATTTTCAAATGGCTGTTTTGACAGGCACATTGATGATGCTATTGTGTTAATGTCGTCAATCATACAAACACTGATATTACAAGGTAAAGTTAGTTCATTAGTACCAGATCCATGCATTCGTAAATAAAATTTATTTTTTTTAGTATGGTGCTGTGCCAGCAAATTATAACACTTTTGAGAAATTAATCTGCTGTCAATTATATGTATTTCTAATACTATACAAGCATATAAAACATCAAATTATTGTTGCTAGTTCTATTAAAATTACTTTTGTAAAGTGTCTGATGCTGGTTACCTGTTAAACACAGGTCAAGTGTGCAGATTCTAGGTTTATAGTGATTTAATTTTTGTTAAATCATTATATACTTAGAAGTCATTACATATTATGTATGATTGTGATGATGACTACCACAGACATATACTTCTTTTTAAAATTTATTTAATTAGTAAGATTTCTGCAGGTTTAGCTTTCTGTTTGGCTGCTGGTAGTATTTCCTTCTGTAACACTGACACATGCACATTTAGGGCTGTTTGGCAACTCTGTTTACTTTGCACTCCAAAAATCAAATGAGAACATACTCTTAGATTTTGTATGTGCAATTTATAACCTGTTTATTTTGCTTTTTAAGTAGTTGAAATAATCTAGACTTTTGATAAATGTATATTAAATAAAATGGTACAAATTAAAAGTTAGAAAGCAAGTTCGTAGCATTCACCAGCTCTTAAAGGAAACAAAAAAGTTCAGGCAGAAGACAGAAAAATCTCTTTGCTTTGAGCCTACCAGAAGCTCTTTTTAGTGGCAAAGCATGTCTTTAGAAAGCAGTATAAAGTAATACTACCCCCTTATTGGCATATATAGCGTGTATGTTCATGTGGAGCCCTTTGCTAACTATATTTTAAGAGAATTGAGATTATGCCTCACGTGCGTTGCTGTGAAAAGAGCAGGAATAGAAATATATTGCAGTTCACAGATAATAAAAGGATGTCTGTGCAAAGGAGTCTGACAATACAACTCACTAGAGAATAAAACTTATTTTCCGGCAACACTGAAATTTGAGAACTGCTCAGCTACCTAGGCATCTACCACTGATTTTTACTGGTACTGTTGGGACCAGACCCTTAGCCCTCTCTAACCTCCCTCTTAAATAGGACTGTATTTAGTAACGTACTTGTCCTACCTTGAGATTTGGGCTTTTTTCAGTTTGAAAATGGGGAACCGGTTTGCAGGCTTGGAGCCCTCCCGGGCCTTGGGCCGTGTTCCCTGTTGCAGGGAGGTCTCCGAGCCCCTGCGGGCAGACCAGCCTTACCACCTGGGGCCCTTCTGACAGCCCTGCGCCTCTGCAGCTGCTGGCCAGCCTCTGCTCCAGCTTCTCAGCACGTGCCCCAGGTGGTCTCCTGGTTCCTGGCGGATGGCTCATGTCCCCCTGCACTGCCGGGTGGCTTCCTTCCTCCCTGCCCAGCCAGCGGCAGGCCACAGGCAGGGGACGTCTTTTGCAGACTCAGGTTTATTCTGTGCTCTATTTTTTTTTTAATTTGGACTTAAAGCAGCTTTATAAGAAATGCTAACCAACAGAATTATCGGGATTCGTGCTGGTAGTTTTCCCTTGCTTTTGGAGTCAGACTTGACTGTATACTGCAACTGGGAAACAGGAGGCTCCTATTGAGGAAGACAAATTCTGTCAGGAGTGTTCAGCCTCCAGTCTAATGTATTTTTCCTACTGCAGATAGCACTTCTGGGTTCATTATAGCTTACTCTCATAAGTCGTCATTTCTGTCTCAAGGCTGTTGTGCTTTCCAATGTAAAGCAGATTGATGCTGGCACATTTTTTCTATTTTAATTTTAGAAAGTTGTCATACTGAAACTGTGCCTCATATTGGAAGTGCTTTGAAGTGAAGAGATAAACAAGGAGCTAAAATAAAATTAAAAAGAAGCACAAGCAACATTTCATCTTGGTTTGTCTTTTTAAAAAATAAGCTGAATAGATCCTAGTACCCTTGTGCCACTGTAGTAAGTCTGCAAACATTAGCCGATCAATCTAAATTGAGTTAGTGTATATGTAGTAAGCAGAAACAGGTGAAAATTAGGTTATCTGTGCTCAACTCTTTATATTTGCTCTGAACAGTGAGATATAAACTAGTTTTTAGACCTGATAAGTTTTGTTTATTTTCAGAGAGGGGCAAAGGCAGAACATGTGCTGAATCTACCATAGTTATTAAACCAAGAAACTATATGAAGTCACTAGCTCAATTGTGACATTTGCAGATAAAGGTAGAAAGCCCTGCTATAAATAAATCTGAAGTGAATCCAGGAGGAAAACCAGCAGCAATCCTTGGTACATTTCAGTTTTATCTCTGTGAAAAACAAAAAAACCCAAGAATTTTGTGTCCCTTCACTAACAAAAAAAGAATTTGTCTCTGCCAGTGTCAGAAATGTCACCCAGTTTATAATCTAAGTATGGTTTATAGCTTAACTTTTTTTGGTTTGTGGACTCCCAAAAATTTTCCAATGAAAACAGTAAGTTAGATCTTCACAGTTGCTTTTTATGAAGTTCTAAAAAGTAGTGAAGGAATTTAGAGGTCTCTTGGCCACAGATTGAAGCCATTGTCTGCAGCTATTAAATACAAAATACCAGTGGCAAGTACTTTCTCACTGTTACCATTCTTGGGTGCACAGTTGCTATTAATTTTTGATTTAAAGGGGAATGACAAGTCTTCGTCCCTGGACTAGCTTTTGCACCCCTATAGATGGCTTACTCCTTACTGGTGAGAAGCAGCAGTTGCACAAAAAAGCATGATTTCTCTGAAGTGGCAGGGTGAGGCCCTTTCCTGAGATCACAGCCTTACCTATGCAGTAGCAGCTTGTGTTCTCCTTTCCCAGCAGAAAGGTAAATGCCATTTTCTTTTTCCTGTGTCAAGAAGTATCACCACCACTGCAGAATGTAAGTAAAGACTCAGGAGACCCGGCTGTGGGCTTCCAGTCCCATTGCTAATCCTACTTGAAACTAGTTGCTGTTATAACCCAGCGTGTGTTTTCAAGACAGAACCTCACCTCTGTCCTTGTAGGGCTCTAAAAATAAAGTCAAATGCAGAACTGGAAATCCAGGTTGTCCTTTCCACTAGTTTGAACAGGCTTATGAGCAGTAGTCTTGATGTACTAGAGACATGTAATGTTTTCTTTGAGAGGGGTTCTCTGTCATTCATGTTTACCAGAGAATTATTTTAAAAAATAAACGTTAATTAGTTAACAAAATATTAACAGCTTCTACCCTCTCTGCAAGCTAATTGAGAACCTGACAAGAAGCATTTCCCAAAGCCCTGGACCCCTCTGAGAGCTTTTGTCTTTTCCCTAGCAGCAGGGTTTGTGGGAAAGGGTGTCTTGCTGATAGGTTTTCTGGCATTTAGCACCGTGGGTGATCAAATGTGTCTGTTCTGCCTTCAAGAGTGTTGTGAGGTTAAATGAAATACACTCTGAAGTGTTCAGGTTCTTCCCATCAGAACAAACTTCAAGGTCTACTACTATTTCTGTGTCATCTCTCACTTTAAAAGTATCTGCCCTTTGACTTCTAGGTTGAGCTGTTATTGTTGGGGCCCCTTTGGGTTGCCTGAGGCTATCAGATGTTCAAATAGCCATAACAACAGAAATAATATTTGCTTTCATATGTTAAACAGCTCCTGTTTGATTGTTACAAAGATGTAAGGCAGTTCAGGCTTGAGAAGAAACAAAACCAAAACCAAAATTGTTCAAACTTTGAGTTTACATTCAGCTCCCTGGATCCTTACATTTGTGTTTTCCAGATTTGATGTTACTTGTAGCTGTTAGAATTGGATGCAGCAATTTGGATTCTTGCACAAAGGAAGCAACCAAATTTTTAGTTCAGATTGAGTGTAATTATCCATGAAGTTGCTTTGATTGAGTTCCCATTTGAGTTCCAGTGCAGGTTTGCTACCTAAACTTGTCGCTATTTATAACGATTTAAACAGGAAAGGGTTATTTGCTGGGAGAGGATATAGCAGATAGAAAGCCTCTTTAGAACCCAGACTCCTTTTGTGCTTGCAACACTGTGCTGGAGGCAGCTCATGCTTCAGAAAAAATGACTGTTCAGACTGATTTTTGAGTTGGAGTTCAGCTCCCCAGGCCCCTGTATTTGTGATTTCCCAGCTTGATTGCTCCATTATCATTGTACAGGAGTGAATGTGTATTGTGGAAGCTCTGAGTAGCTTAAAATGCAGCAATGTAGCAGTTTAGCAACACAGATCAGTGTTATCCTGTTACTCCACTGCTTTGTTTCATGTATCCAGTACTTCCTATTAAAATTTTAAGTCAAATTCACTGTGGGGTTGGTTTTGGTTTGGGTTTGTTTTTTTTTTTTTTAAATTTAAAACCCTGCATGAGATTACACACAGATACTTGAAAAAATACTGTTCCCTCGATGATCCTCTTTTTACTGGGAGCTACCTTTGTCTAGGATATATTGCTCGTGCCTGCAGGACGTACCATGTTTCAGGGGTCCTAGACTATTAGACTCATTCTCAGAAGAAAGCAGTGAATGCTTCTTTTGGTTGCTTTTGAATTTGGTAAAGTTCATCTCTGAATGATAGACCTTTCTTTAGGAAGTCTACCTTGTTCTTTCCGTCACAAAGTAACTCATTGAAGCAATTTCTTTCTACTTTTTCTTTCTAGAAGAAAAGATAAAGTCTTTCCTTTTGAGTATGTAGAACACATCACAGTGATGTGGAGCAATTAAATATGCAGATGAGAAGCACTCAATGTAAGTAGGATGCAAGCAAAGTCTAGCAGCTTGTGGTGCTTTGGATTTTTATAATGCCATTATAAAGTCTTCAGGAGAAGCTCTATACTTTTCTATGTGATAGCATAAGAAATTTTGTGATACAAAACATTTCATAAATTAGTTTTTCTAAATAATAGATTTTGGCGAATTTGGCATAGGTAGTCTTGTTTTCTTAAAGAGTCAAACACGCAGGAAGAAGAACCTACAAAAAAACAATGCACCCCCTTACCTCCAATATGCTGCTTGTCTTCTAGTGTTTCCGGTTGTGGAGTATTTCTAATTATAGTCAGACCTGGATAATTCATGTTGGGTTTATTCATAAGTAATAATATTTGAAATATTTAACTGGTAAATAAAACTGCACTGTGCTTTGTATCTAAGCATGTTGTACTGAAGTTTTAAAGCTTAAATAATTCACATGCATAAAAACTTCATTAGCTTACTGTTAAGATTGATCAAATTTTCTGTCAGCACATTTCTTAAAAATCAAGGAAATTGTAAGTTAAGGAAATGCTAGTGTTTAAATCAATCTCGCTTTACATGCCTTAGCTCAGAAGCATCATAAAGTGCTTGGATGTACTGAATCTTGTCACTCTTTCATGCTTCTGTCACATTCCTAGCTTTCTGTCACTAGCACAGTCTTAAGAGAGCTTGGCCCTCCCAGGCAGCCAGAGTTGTAAAAATGAGGAAATCTGAAGAAGGTGGTTTGCACTTTGGGAGGGGTGAACTGCGGGAGAGAGAGATTCTAGAAGTCAGGGGAGAGGTTTGGATGGCTTTGTAACTTGCACAAAGGTTTTATTTTTCTTAATAGGCTACTTCTGCTTTACAACAGATCTGTTAGCCGTGTTATTTCCGAGAGTACCTTCACTGTGTTGCCTCTAGGTTGGCTCATGAAAAAACTTTTTACTACAGTGTGCTTCACCTTCTTCTGCTTTGTGCCTTTCTCTGAGACAAACTGACTCAAATAGGTAACAAAGAGCAAACAGCTCAGTCCAAGGCAGTTAGGGTGTAAGACGCTAATTGGATAATTTTGTTTAGTGAACAGTCTTGGAGACAGTGGTGCAGCTGAAACTAGAGGCTTGTAAAGCAAAGCTTTCAGTTTTCTAGTCTGGCTGAACATGATCAAACATCTTCTGAGTATTAAAAGAGTGCATAAATTTTGAGATTTTTAGCCTAAAAGGAAGAAAGAAAAGATTGCCTTTTACATCTACTCAAAATGTTTCTAAAAATCTTCAGAACTGAATAGAATACTGAAATGAAAGCTGCATATCTGCAAACATGAGCAACATCCTTAAGTCTCACGCTGATAATGATTGTGCAGTACTTTTGTAACTTGCTGGAGTGCTCTGATGAGATTTGCTTTGGTCGAGACCTATCTGTGAAGGGAGGTAGTAGTTATTTGTTGAGTTGACACATACTGAAAGTAGTTTGGGACTTGATTTACTTTGCTATTTGGTGCCATACTTTTGATTTCTGGGTTCTGAGGAACTGGAAACAAGAGAGCTATTTTGTCTCTGCATGTCTGAAATCAGCTTGAGCATCTTCTGTGGAGAGGTTAGGAAACAATGGAGCTACATAAAGACATGTAAGGACATAGATTAGCTATTTCCTTCCACTTTGTGGCAAACATATACTAAATGTGCCTCTGGGATATTTTGTTTCTAGGAAGTCATTGATGTAAGTGAGAATGTTTATTTTAAAACATGAGTAAACAAAAATTGGGAATTTCTGCTAGAAGTCCATTTTATTACCAACACTTCTCATGGCACACTTTTCTCCTGTTTCTCTCGAAAGCAAAGAAACAGGCATTGAATTGAAGCAGGTGAGTTTGTCCAGGAACACATGCAAGAAATAGGAGAATTGATAGCTCACACTGTTTTCTGTCTTTTGGAGAATTACTCATTTGTTCGTGTCACCTGTCATGTTCACCTAAGCAACAGCAGTATGTTCTCTGACCTTTGTTCTTGCAATTAAAGATGTTGCTATTAGTCAACAACTATAGTGCAATTAAGTTCATATGTAACCTTGAAGAACCCATTTCTGTTGATAAATGTAATTTTATACTGTGAAAATGAATTTACCCATGTTATTTCCTCTACTTCTTTAAATGATAAAAAGCCGTTTGTGGTTGTGAGAATTGTAACTGTAAGATTGTCCCCCTCATAATCTGATGAGTAGGTAAAACTGTGCTTATTATAGTATGCTGAGCTTAATTAATCTATATGGCTTTCTTATTGCTGTTCTATTTTGTTCCCAGTTAATATGCTGGTACATTTTTGCTTAAGATATTTTGTTTACCCCACTTTCTTTCAACCACATGATAAATCCTGTTTTCTTCCACTGCAGTTTTTATTGCTGTCGAATTATTTACTAACCAGTGCTGTTATTTCAAGATACAGTTAATAATTAACATGAAACCAGATCATTTTATGAAATATTATTTTCTGATGATATTTAAAGATCCTAGGAGAGGTTGAAAAAAACATTATGATTCACAGGGATTTGTTGGAAATAACAATATACTCTGAGGTGATCCAGCTCTAGTTTAAATTGCCTGCTAGGTTTAAGATAAGCCAGTGATAGTAATGTCTTGGCTCACAGGAATCAACTCAGATTTATTAATAATATCCACTCATAAATTCAGGGTAACACTGTGCCTGTAATTTCAGATCCTAAAATAAGGTTTTGTATACAGTTGCACAGAATTAAAATGCTACACAGTTGCCTTAATTTCCATTGAGAATTGGCATCAAGATCAAGGGCTTTATGTAGGGCAGTGTGTTTTCTTCTATTTGGATGCAGGCAACTCTCAATTCCTTGAAGAGATTCACGCAACATTTTAACCCTTGTTCACTTGTGTGGCACTGTCTAGGTTAAGATGTTCTCATGGTCCTTTAGAAACGTTTTCAAGACTGATGGGCTGTTTTTCCTCTGAGAAGTTCTTTCTTAGAATTAAGGTTACAGTATCTCAAAGGAGAAGTTTAGGAGCATCTCTAGTCTGGGGTTTACCTGTCAAATAGAGGCCTGGCAAGATTGATTTGTGTAGTTTTTTTCTTTGGCCACCATGATGGCTCCCTGGCCACAGTGTTGGGGAGGTTTTGTTGAGAATGAAGGTTGGCAATTTGGAGCTGAGGAGAGAGTAGGATTTCTAAGAGAAGTAATTACTTTCTGTACTGAGGCTTCCATAGTGTCTTTGTGACCAGATAAGATTTTGGAAGAACTTAACCTGTAACACTGTCTCTCTCTACATACATATAAACACATATACACACTCATATTTATACGTGTATATATATAAAAATATTTAAAAATATTTTGAGAATTTAACATCTCTTAAAGAATGGAGAAAATGGTTAAATATTAGATGTCTACAGGTTGCTACTCAGACTGTTACCAATAAGCCACTTAGACGGAAGCAAACCAGTAAGTCTTTCATTAACTCAAAATGTGTGAATCTTCTGAAAAGCAAATAAATTTGCAGCCCCCAAAGGTAGAGGGGAATACTTAACTCCCAGCAGGAATGAAAGTGCTTTTAATCTAAACAGGCAATGTCATTTTTAGTGGCTTGTGTTCAAGGACTGCATTCCAAGCTGAGGAAGCTCTGAACTAATCACAAACTGTGGTTCCCTGGCACGTTATAGAAGCGTCTTGGGAAAACAGTGTGTGAGTGGGCCTCTGAGAGCGTTCAAGTCCTTGTCATGCTATAGATTGGGTCTCTCATGGGACCCTGATCTTTGATTTATGTGAAGATTTCTGATTTCATGGGCTGCGGTGGGCATGTTTTTTTTACCGCAGCTTTTTAGCAAAGCATTTCCTCTGTAACCTTTTATGTTCTTGTTTAGTCTTTATCCCTTCAAACAGAGTGCAGCAGAAGCTATATTTCAATACCTCTTGACTGCACCATATTTTCAAGAAATTAATTCTTGTCTCATCTCTTGGTATCAGTATGCATCACTGCCTAGTCCGTATACCAGCGTTAGACAGACGGGCTCTTTGGCTACTGCATTAGTGCCTAAAGGGGATCATATATTGAACGTGAGATGGGGCTGGGAGTTTGGTATTCATGTTCTTTAATTGCTGATGTCAGTTCAGTATTCAGTCTTTGACAAGGGCAAGCAGTGGAGGATGTGCACCTCACATCTGGTGAGCTGAAAAAGCTTCTAAGTTACTCTATATGCTTCTGTTTATTTCATAGAGAGTGGGCTCTGTCAGTGTTTAGTTAGAAAAACATGCTGGATTTAATATTCTTCTGCTTAATATGGCTTTGTTAGTGACACCTGGGTTTTTTTGACTGTTTATACTGTTGGCCACTGTGTTGTGGAGACATGCTTGTGCATACTGGACTGTAGGAGATGATGTAATTGTTCTACAAAGATTTAGTTGAAGCTAAAATATTGATCTGCTGCACCATCTGTCTTGTGCTCTCTCCCCTCTATGCATTCCTCAGGCTCCAGCATCACTTGCACACACAGAGCCACATTCTGATTGTTGTCTCCCTAGTTCTACCATGAGAATGCTCGAAATATTTGTAATGTTATGTTTATATCATGCTAGGTGGCTGTGTTTTATTAGAAATCCTGGCCTTTAAGCACCCTGTCATCCAATGTTCAGTAAACACAATTAAATTGCCTTATCTTTTGTCTCTTCTCTAATGAATCTGTGTTAATTGATTAATCAGTGCTGTTGCTTCACTATGATAATCCCATATGAGGAGTAGTAGTAACATAACTAGTAATTACTAACATATGTTGTACACTGAGGAAAAATTAATGTAATACATCGTAAGTGGCAAACCCAGGTCAGGAGGAAGGGAGCGGTGCCTTGGCCAGGCAGCATGCTCACATCCAAAGACCACCTCGAGTCAGCACTCCTGGTCCGCCAGACAGACAGAGCTGTGCTCTGGATGTGAGCGTGCTTCTCTGATTACTGGTACAGAGAATGTCTCAGGCTATCACTGATTAGTGGTGTGTTACAAAAAGGCATGTCTGAGAGGATGTGGGCAGTGTGATCTGCTGTGTCTTCTTCAAAGTTTCAGCTGGTGTTGGTTACTGAAGTGGCTGTCATCTTGACTGAAATATGGCTATGACAGTGACTTCTAAAGCAAGATAAAGAACATTCTTACCCCATTACAGCAACTTACTGATGTTAGTGTTTAATTTCCAAAGCAATGAGTTGAGATTTCTGATCTAAGACAAAGCTTAACATTGGCTCTCGCAGGCTGTGAGTCGTGCCTAGCAGGCTGATGGATGGTAACAATTTGGTTTTCCTTGCTATTACAGAATCAACAGATCTATGGATTCCTGTTGACCAACTTAGCTTATTTAAGGTATCACATTATATCCTCCATTTATGAAGACAGCAGCAAAATATCAAATACAATCTTTAGTGAACTCCCTTTTTTAACCTTGAAAATGGGTGTGGTTTTTAAATTATGGAAACCATTTGTTGTTCACTCCCACTGTCATTGATGGGCATCATACATAAGACTTTCTAGATAAGATTTAGATGTTCACTAAGTAATGCTTTCATTAAGAAGTTATCCTGATGTAATATATACTGGTTTCAGAGACTTTTTTGCTTACTTATAAAAAGGAATACAACCAGTTCCTCTTTGCACAGATAAGAAGGGAATCAGAACACAGATTTGTAATTTGCGAATATCTTGTAAAAGGTTCCATGAATTAAAAATCTTGGGAGGCTTGAAGAAGTGAATCAAGCTACAAAAGATAATGCTCATGTTCTCTTGGTCTGACAAAAATTGGTGGATTTCTTGTAGAAATAGGAATTTCTTTCCTGTTTTTGCAGTATTAATTGCCCGATGGCAATTTCCAAGCAAGAGAAGGGATTAGCGTGCATTTGTAAAGCTAATCATAGTGCACTTTTTAAATGATGCTTGTTGCCATGGGAATCCTTACGGATAATTTATATAGTAACTCAAATGTCCAAAGGTTGTGCACTTTCTTTGAACACACATTTCTGTCTCCAAGTAGATGATACAGAAGAAATCACATGGAAACACCTGCTTCTTCGCTGCCTTACGTTGCTGATAGCACTTATAAGTGTTCCCTGTAAATAAAAGATCACTCATGGATTTCTGGACAATAAATTTAGCAATGGTTCTTAAAATATAATGAAAACACTAAAAGTTGAATAAAATATTAATACTTTAGCAAAATCTCAGGATTTATCTAGGTGACCTCTTAATACCTAGGCACAAGAATCACTATGCTTCAGGTCAGCCAGAATATTTAAATGCTCTTAGTATGGATAAGATCAAATTAATAATCTTGCTGAGATGCAAATAATATTGGCTCAGGCACGCTAGCCTCCTAATACTGCTCTGTAGTGTCTAGTTGGCTTGCAGTGCAGGCAGAGAGCTCGTGTATATCTTCAAAAGACCATGTAGACATATACACAGAAATTGTAGAAGGGTATTTAAGTCCATAACATTCTCTACCTAATTTTATGGCTACTTTCTCCTATTAATATAGATTTCATCAGGAAAAAAAACATATATATTGACTTTAACTCTTTCTGCAGGTATTGGTAGACAAATTTTTGTCTGATACAGGACAGACCCTGGTGTTTTCTAATCGTAGAAAGTAGAGGTTCATTTTCTGAAATTATGTACACCCTATAGAAGCCTAATGTGTTTTTCATAAGGAAAATCCCTCTAGAAGCATTCAGTTGCATATGTATGTTTGAATGGCCACCTGCTTGAGTAGGCAATTACCATCAGCAGGATAAATGGGGGAGAGGGCTAATAACTGTATCCTCTGTTTTAAAGGTGCCAATGGTCATATGGCCTGGACAGTTATTCTATCCTTTCAGAAATTATTCCAATATTGACAGCTCCTAAAATTTGCAAACACTTGCCATATTACATTACATTTTAGTTTTTTGGTTGGTGTTTGTGTGTGAGTTTGTTTTTCTTTTCCCCCTCCCTACTGAAACATTTCCTTTTACTTCAAGAGTTGGTTCTTGGCCAGTAGAAGTGCTAAATCCAAATATTTATCAATATGCTGTCAGTGCTTTTAAAAGCAGCTTTCTACTGCTTTGGAAGAGACATTGCTCACACCTTACCCTGGAAATTCTTAAAATATTGGGCTTAGGTCCAGTGTTTTGTGTGAAGGAAAGCTACTTCTTGGAGACTTTTAACTGAGGCAATTTTTCCTTTTTTCTTTTCCTTTGAGCCCTGCCCAAAGGGAAGTACTTAGGCACTCAAGCTGCACCTCTTCCTTCTCTTCACCCGTGCAAAACAACTGCCAAGAAAGGTGTGAACTCCACTGCTGTTACAACTCATGGATTTCTTTTTTTTCTCAGTGTTAGAGAAGTTTTTCATCTGAGGACTTATGGAGAGTTTCATAACCAAAATGATTCATAACAGTTCTAACAAACCTAAACCAATCCTTGCTGCTCTTAAAAATAGAGAATTTACTATTTGTGTAGGATTTTAAGAAATAGAGCGTGGCTGTTTCCATGCAGAGAGAATGCTTATCAGCTAGGTTTTTGAATGGTTAAGACTGGAACCAAATTGGGAGTAGGAAGAGCAGGAAGGGTTAGGGAGAATATTTTGAAGCTTGGTATTGACAAAGCATGTTGTACATGTAGAGGCTGAACTGTTCGAGAAGAGCTCAGTGGTAGTTGAGGTGAGAAGCTGGCTGGGGTAGCTTGTGTCTCTGAGGAACTGAGGCTCCTCTGGTGTTGTTTCCGCTGACTCCTGTAATCCCTGGGAGCTGTGTTTGATATTAACAACATCTTGCCCACTTAGAAGGCAGGAGCTTCAAGGTGCCTGCTGACTTCAGACTGGTGGTAATGAGGAGGGTAGAAGAGATTGCCTCCCCTGCTTATGAGGTTCTTTTCCTGCTGGCTTCTTGGTGTGAGAGAGCTGAGTTTACTATTGAGAATTTGTCCTTGTATTCTTTTGACTGAAATCTTTGACCACTGAGCTAAGGCATAAGCAATACTTTTGAAAATATCTGTGCCTGCATAAGATGTTCCTGTCCCACTTTTTGTGATGATACTGAGCAAGTACGTCAGTTGAACATGTGATGCATTTGCTCCTAATCTGCTTCAGTGCAAAGCCACATGGACTAGTTGGACCTGCTGAGGAAGAGGGTTTCAGACAGCTTGATTTTTGCCCTGAACAACACAGTGTGTGTAATCCACCAGTACAGTTCAGCTGTGATAACACTCAGTTGAGAGTTGTTAGCAAACAATTTGGGGAAATAATTTCTTAACTCCAGACTGATTCCCAGGAGAGTGTCTATTTATGCCCATGGCTTAAAATAGATTTTTAAGTGCCAAGAACAGTGCTTACTACCACATTAAAGAAATCCATTGGTAGTTGAGAGGGGAAAATGTTGCTGTTGTGGTTCCTGAAACTGTCATGTAATTGTTAAAAGCCATACTATGTTATGGCTTTCCTTTGTGCTGTGCTAATTAAACATGAATCCACTTGCATATTATTAAAAATATCTGAAGATGTACAGCTATTCTTATGTTGAAAAATATCTTGTACTGGTCCAGTAGAGTACATTTCAATTGTCAACATTGAAAGAAGCTGTAAGATTCTTCTTTTCATATTTGTTGCCTGCCTAAAAATCATATTTAGCAAGTGATTAATTGTATCTGTAGATACTGCACAATTGCATCAATTATCCATTTCAAATGAATTTCTTTCTGAATAGTTGAGAGGATGATGTAGTTTAATCAGTAAGTGAAATTGAACTATTATAAACGGTTTAAAAATACTTACGTTTTATGGAGGCAGAGCAGTTTGAAACAAGCAGACTGCTGGAAAAGCAAGAAATAACAGTAACAGACACTGCTATTTTTTTCTTCAGTTTAGCAGCATTCTGTTAGCATGCTTTGCATTGGTTTCCATCCTTGATATGTTCATGATAGTTATAGTGTGGGGATGTTGGATGGTTAGGAATTTTTTTAACTGAGATACATTAGTTTGCTTATAAATACACTTGTATAACAGTTTGCATGTCTCTTTTGGACAAGCTCTGTAATGTTTAAGAGCATACTGAGCAACTTAGTCAATTTTCTGTTATTGAGTGGTTTTAAAAGGGTATGCTTGATACCTCATTACACTTATTTTGAAGGAAGAAAGGAAAGTTATATGTGAAAATGACAAAATCTGGAAAATTTTTTGAGGTGTTGTTATGAATGCTTTTGCAATACTAAACCGTTCTTAAATGTATTTCCGGAAGTGGTTGTGGGTGTTATATAAAGCTGTGTGTGCAGGAAGAGTATGAGCTTGGTAGTGAAATGTTAACTCAGTAGATGAAACGCAGATACTGACATCAAATTTGTTTTCCTATCTAATGCTTGAATGACTTTGAGTCTTGTGTAACGCATTGAAAGCTGGTATTTTACAATGTATAATGTTTAACCTATTCAGAGCCTCTGATTTTAATGCTTTTCCCCAGTTATAAAATTTTTTCTTCAGCAAAAGTGTTTCAAGAACAGGTTTCTGCTAACTGATAACCTGTTACATATTTCGCTTGGTGGAGTGTTCCCTGGCCTTGAGATAGCCTGACTCTGTACTTTGTAAGCAATAAAGATAAAATAACTCTTTTCTTAATGTAAGGTTTTAGGGCCACAGCTTCGATTAGGCCCATTGGTGATTTAAGGCCCAATGGGAGAATTTAGGTACCGATTTTAAGTCTAAAACATTTTATAAACTTGTGGTTCACTGCATTCCTCGTTTTACGATCGGAGGGTGGCAGGAGCATCGTAATGAAAGACAGTGGTTATTGTGGTCAAACGAAGTTTCCTAGCTGTTTCTGAAATGCACGCACAGATGCAACTTCTGTTTTGTCCCAACAGACTAAAGTGAGTTGTGGAGAAGTCTTTCTGAGGCACAGCCACGTACAGTGGGCCAGAACTTGAAAACAGCACGGTGTATAACTGCTGGACATTACATCGAGATGTGTACAACTTTGGTTCAAATAGTATTATCATATTTTAACCTGTGCTTGGTTATATTGCTGAATGAAAAAGAGCTTTTATGTGTGTTCCTTGAGCTATATGATCTTGGGGGTCGTCTTCTCTAGCCAGTGTCAGCTGTTGCATTTGTTGCTGTAACTAAACATAAACACCTTTCCATTGTAACACAGACTAATTGGTTTGGGAATATTTATGAAAGTGCTGATTTTTAAAGCTAAAAATGGCTTTTCAAGCTCATTCTGGCTGTCAGAAATGCTCACATGAATCCTGAAAGTGTTGCTAAAAATGTTCAGTTTTTAAATGTGGTAATTAAAGTTGTCTGTTGTGAGAGCAGTAGATGAGACATTTCCTGCATTTGTAAACTAAGCATCCCTTTCACCCTCAGGTTTCCTTGCATCTCATGGTTTGTTATCTTGTTAGGATCTGAACTCCCACTGAACCTTCTTGGAAGAAGGTTTACTGTTGGCCAAGTAGGGAGAGCGAGCTCTGCAGCCTGCCACCCTGCTCTGTGACCTTCTGCTTTAGGGCTTGAATGCCTTTCCTTTGTTTTAAAAAGCTGATTCCATCAGAGAACATGATACTGTGAACTGGAGCTTCAGACATACATTTTCACTTTTAACTTTGCCATTAAAAGAAAGGTTTGGATAAAGATATTTTCCCTTGGGTATACTGGACTGCTTTAGTCCTAATTTGAAAAGATACCATGTGTATTTCTTATTAGTAGATCTTACTTATTTTCTTCACATTTGTTGTTAGTGTTTGATGACCATTGTATACTCCAAGTGTACCCTGAAGTCAGGATTTTCTCCAGTTGCTTGTGTAGACTTCCTATTCTCTAATTTTTTCTAGTTCTGAGATTTGTCTCATGTCAGTTATTGTTTAATAAGAATTTTTTTCTAAGTAGAATAGGATGGGTTTTGATATATAGCTTTTCTAAAAGTGACATATTTGCAATTTTATGCTACCCATGAACTTACTTATTATCTGAAGAATAGTATTCTGAGCCTACCAGGGAGAATTGGGGTGACTTAGGGCCCTTTTATGGCCACTGGTGGCCCATGGATGTATCTAAAGCTGCCTTACTGGGATAGGTGGGTCATTTTTCTGTAGAAGAACATCAACAAAAGATTTATTTTTAGCTAACGTGTAGTGCAAAGCTACACTATAACCAGAGTTCTGGGCCCCTCAGTTCAAGAGGGACAGGGAACTGCTGGAAAGAGTCCAGCGCAGAGCCACGAAGATGATGAAGGGAATGGAGCATCTCCCTTATGAGGAAAGGCTGAGGGAGCTGGGTCTCTTCAGCTTGGAACAGAGGAGACTGAGGGGTGACCTAATCAATGTTTATAAATATGTGAAGGGTGAGTGTCAGGAGGATGGAGCCAGGCTCTTCTCTGTGACATCCAGTGATAGGACAAGGGGCAATGGGCTCAAGCTGGAACATAGGAGGTTCCACTTGAATATGAGAAAAAACTTCTTTCCAGTGAGGGTGACAGAGCACTGGAACAGGCTGCCC
>WKFP01014364.1:1551010-1566212 GCA_011057875.1 Pterocles orientalis | reverse complement strand
CATAAATAAATTTTAAAACTTCACACTTCTTAGATTGGATATGCTTTCTTAACTTTTGTTTTTTTCCCCACACAATTTTGCATTTTATTCCTATTTCCCAAACGAAAGTTTCAATACTGCTACTGTAAATTTATTACACTGTCAGCTGAATTTGAGTCAAGTTTTGGGAGTCTGTAATTAATTCTGCTACTATTGAAAAATCTGACAATCAGTCTTTAAAATATGAACAAGACATTGAGAATTTTTGTGTGTGTTGGATCATTGTCTTCTAATAAGTGTCTTTACTTGTGCATTGTTGGTTTGCTATCATTCTGCTAGTTGGGCAGAATTTAAATTTACTGAGCTTCTAATGAAATGCTGAAGTATGAAAGGAATTTGTCCATTTGTAGCTATTGTTATGTGAGTGGAGCTCTGATGTTATTCTCAGAGAGCTCAGTTATTATGATTCATGTTTCCTTGATCAGTTAAAACTTCAAATATATCTGGCTTTGTGTTTGCTGACTTGAACATGTGATAGTCTGTGATATGTGAGCATTATATGGCTTCAAATCAAAACAGGTGGTGATGTGCAGGATGGGGGCTGTAACACTGAAATGACCCCTGTGGCATTTCTCAAGTCCCTCAGCACACCTCTGTCCAGCTCAGGAGGGGGTGACTTTTCTTTAGGAGCTTTTAGCCTTAAATTAAAGAAACAAACAAAGAAAAATAAAAAAAACCCAAAACCACCCATAAACACCATCACAACAACAATAAATAAAACCCCCACAAAACTATAATTGCAGTTACGCAAAGCTATAGTTGCAGTTGCGGACTCCAAACTTCATCTTCTAATTCCTCACAGAATTTTTATCTTGTGGAATGATGGAAATGTGGGACTGTCAGACACCTCACACGGCAGGATCATTATTTTCCGGCACAGGAATGAACATGCCTTGAAATGTTTGTGACGTGTTTTTAAACCTGATCTTGAAGACCTATACTGAAGGTCTGATACCCCTAATATCTGTAATAACCCTGTTAGCCAGCTTCAAGACACTTTTTACTGGTCTTGCCTTTATCAGAAAGGAAAACTGTTGGTTGCCGTCTTTTTGTAAGAACCTTCTATTTGGAGTCTAACTGTGTCCTTACCAATGTTGTGCTGTGTCACTCATCTAATCTAATCTAATCTAATCTAATCTAATCTAATCTAATCTAATCTAATCTAATCTAATCTAATCTAATCTAAATCTAGTTCCCAGTATGAGATTAGAATTGTTGATCAAAAAATGGTTCCTTGTGGTTTAAAACCTGTGAATCAGTCAAACATGAGATGAGATTGTGTTCTGAATGTCAGTATTTGTCATTACTGTGAAATCTGTTTCCCAAAGAAGTGGAGGTGGAGGACGAGTATGGACGTAACCTCACTACAGCAAGAACAACAGTGATTAAAAGCCCAGAAATAGAGAAATAACGTAGCTTGTGTAGACTGCAAGGGAGGCTTTAAATAATAAAACAGTTCTGAGGCGTGAGTAGTAAGTTCTCTGTCGTGCACTGAGAAGGAATGTGTTGCAGCCACTGTCTAACTAATTCATAACCCAAAATCTGCTCATGGCCTGTCTGTTTTCCTAGTAGAGCCTCTGTAGCACCAGTGTTTTCAGTGGTTAGCTAAAGGAGGTTAGCTTTGTTGGGAGCATTGTCATTAAGAGGTTTGTGTTGCTTCTGGCATTTGTTGCTACCAAGGTGTGCTATCTTTTTTTCAAGGTGAAGTCAGCATATGAAGGCTGTGTGTCAGATTTCTGTTGCTAACACGCTGCTTGAGGTCGAGTTCCTAAATTATATGGGGTTAATATGGAATATGCTTCATGTAGCAAGAATTGCTCCTTGACATGTGGTTCCACTGTGAAAAGTGATTGTAAGAAATGGTACACTCTCAATACAAATTTTTTTAAATGGTTCTTCTGTTAGTGGCAGAAGTTTGCTTTCAGTGAGCTATATTGGTCTTGCAGTGGAAGCCAAGTCTGTTGGCTTGTACTCTGATTAACACACAAAGAGAATTGATACCAATATTATAGGTTCAAAAACAATGTCTGAACCAAAAGGGGATCCAGCTTGATTTATATTCCCAGGGTTTGCTTGCCAGGCTGGTTATGATTCTTTTTTAAAATGCAAAACCACCTGCTCTTCACCCCTACTATCTTTTATACTTATAAACTGAAAGTAAGTTCTGCAAATCTTTAAGGGACTGAAAATACCAAACCTTTAAAGCCACCTTTGTGACTAGAGCCATCTTTTGAGAGAGAAATTTAAAGTTTCAATATACAGTGTAGAGCTTTTATTGAAAATTAAGTTACTTATCTAGTTGGCTTTGTTGTTTGGAATTAATTTGTAACGTTGCTACTTTTTGCCTTGAGACAACTTGATATGGCAAGTGTATACAGTGGAAAACTGTACCATTGAAACAACAACAAAAAATTATTAACTTTAGACTTTATCTAGTTAAGATCAACCTCTGAATTGAATTCTCTTAGTGTGTTGACAGCTGAAGATTTATGTCGTCCGGCTATATTCCGTTGCAGAGTTGGCAGAAGTGACCTCTCCAGTGAAGGTCTTTGTTACGGATTTTGCTCTGTTTACACTATTGCCATAGGGGTCGCAATGAAGTACGGTACATTGAAGCTAATGTATCACCTGCTGACAGTGGTCTTATCTCATTGGTACCTCTTTCCCTCTCCCAGTATGGAAAAAATTCAAACATTAAGAGTCTAAGGATCACAAAAAGAAAGTTAAATACTATTTTTCAAGAGCTTTAGCGTTAATGTCAGGTCCCTGTATGCACTGCATTTTTCTGTCTGACCAAATAGTTACATAATTTTTTTTTTTCTGTGAAGTTACTGTGAAAATATGTCTTTACCAGATAAATGCTACTAACGGAGAGAAGTAGCAGAAAGAAAGCCATTGGTTTTTGTCAGAGCTCTGTGGAATCCATTGTGAGAAAGAAGATGGCTCAGGATGGGAAAGAGGTATTCAGGTTAGACAGGCAGACAAGGAAGCAGTACCATGAGTTTCTCCAGTGGAAGCATGGTGGGAGGAGCAGGATTTCATGTACCCTTCTGTTTCTCTGATTGTTGTGTCATGTACGCTGCATACAGAATGGGTCTTTCAGTCCTGTCAGTGGAATGATGTTATTTTTTATTTTCTTTTCCAAATAGTCACTCAAAAATATAAATACAGCCATTGTTCTATATGCATAAATATGTACGTAGTTTCAAAATGTGCTTTGGAATCTCTCAACAGGGTGCTTCCCAAGTGTCCTTTCAGGATGGGGATGTGAACCTCACTGGACCCACAGAACTGTTGTTGTCTCAGAGGGGTCGGCTCCCTGTCAGGTAGGAACATCTTCTGTTCAGTGCTGACACGAGTGTGGTTTATCAACGTGCAAGAAAAGACTGACTTCTCATTCCAGATGCACCTGTGAATCTGCATAGTGATCATCATCATCATCATCATGATCTCTTCCTCTTCATCCTTTCCTGTGCTCTCAGTTCACATATTGAAGCAGATCGTTGCACCTGACAGTCTTTTACCCTTGTTGATTTTATTGTGGTGTTTGTAGTACAAGGCTAAGAAGAAATATGCTACTATTGTATACTAAGTATTTTTGCTTTCTACTCAGTCCTGCAAGTATTTAGTGTCTTAAGATAAAGGATGTTCTAAGGTAGTATATTATATCTCAATAAATAGCCAGTAATCTGAACCATATAATCCTAAAATGATCTTTTTCGGTTAAAATGTCAGTTCTGTTTTTGAGTGGTAAGGTTATTACTTTGCTATCTCCTGTATTAGATTTTGTATCTATGTTTATACACTGAAAATTATAGCCAATATTTGCAATATTTCCCTGTGCATTGCCTCACTAGAGTAGTCAGGTGGAATGTATCCTTTTCTTCTTTTAGTTTATAACAAACCAGAAGTGGTCAGTGCTGTTATAACTGATGGTGGTAGTGGTCACATTGATAGTTTGGGAAATAACTTTTATTTTGACCACTCTAAAATTTGAGTGAAACTTAGGTAAATATATAATCTGCAGTGGAAACCAATACAGTAAAATTTGAGAGCAATATAGCTGAAACAAGAGGAAACTAGATATTCTCAAGAGGTTTAATAATAGGCTTTGGGGTTTATTGTTCCTGAAATCACAGGAAAAATTCTAAATGGCTGAAATGAAATGAAATGAAATGAAATGAAATGAAATGAAATGAAATGAAATGAAATGAAATGAAAAAAAATAAATTTTGCAGGTTACATTTGTTACACCAAATTAAGAAGTCCAGGTGCAATACACTGTCACAAAGTAGGTCAGTGAGATAGGTAGTAATAAAAGATTTGACCTGGCAAATGTAGAGCAAAATGTTTCCATGTTGCCTTTCTCCTGTCCTACCACAAACTTACATTTCAGTTTTGACTGGTGATTCAGCTTGCACTGAAGTCACCTTTTTGAGAAGGCAAAGGAATTCAGTCCTTTGTTGAGTGTGTTGCGTTTGTTGTAGAACTGTAGTGGTATCGTAGCACATTGTATAATGAAATTATGAAGTCTTACATGATCTACGTGGACTTGTGCAAAGCATTTGACATGGTCCCACATGACATTCTTGACTCTAAATTGGAGAGACATGGATTTGACAGTTGGACCACATGGTGGATAAGGAATTGGCTGGATGATTGCAACCATAGAGTTGTGGTCAACAACTCAATGTCCACGTGGAGACCGGTGACGAGTGGCGTTCCACAGGGGTAAGTACTGGGACTGGTGACGTTTAACATCTTTGTGGGAGACATGGACAGTGGGATGGAGTGTGCCCTCAGCAAGTTTGCCGCTGACACCAAGCTGTGTGGTGTGGTGGACACACTGGAGGGAAGGGATGCCATCCAGAGGGACTTTGACAGGCTTGAGAGGTGGGCCAGTGCAAACATTACAAAGTTCAACAAGGCCAAGTGCAAGGTCCTGCACATGAGTCGAGGAAATCCCATGGTTTTAAGGTGAAAGAGGGCAATTCAGATTAAATATTAAGAGGAAGTTTTTTATTGTGAGGGTGCTGAGGCACTGGAACAGGTTTCTCAGAGAAGTTGTGGATGCCCCATCCCTGGAGGTGTTCAAGGCCAGGCTGGATGAGGCTTTGAGCAACCTGGGCTAGTGGAGGGTGTCCCTGCCCATGGCAGGGGGGTTGGAACTCGATGATCTTTAAGGTCCCTTCCAACCCAAACCATTCTGTATGTCAGACTTCTGTGTGAGAGCTAAAATGTCAAAAATCAATTTGTTTTGATTTTGATGACAGCAAGTATTCACTTGCTATAGTTTTGCAGCTCATAGTTGTTTGTCAAAGCAGTTTAAAATAAAAACCATTAAATAAACAGTATCTGCATGCCTTAATCTTAGGGCATTTATCTTCACAAACAGCTGAGAAAAACCAAGTGTTAGTATTTCCATTTTGCCTGCGTGGGGTCTGGGAAGGAAGCATTAAGTTATATACCCAAAGCCTGTGGGGAAGTTTGCCAGAGCAGGGACTCTAACTTTGGTGGTCTTCTGGGCTGTGGCAGGATTTTGGTAGAAGGATCACCTTTGCTTTTAGAGCAGGTCAAAAATTAGTCTTTTGCATGCAAGAGAGTTAATTTCTTAGTTTTTCATGTTATTTTGAGTCATCATTCCGTTTATTTTATGGGAGCCTTTTTTTGTCTTGGTAAGGTTGTGTTTTTCAACCCATGTCTGTTTGCATTTTTCCTCCCTCTTGGATGCCTCCTTGTCACCTACTTTGTATGCCATTTTGTAGGTTCTTCTCTTGCTTGCTGGTAGTGATACATATTTTTAGAGTGGTCTCATCATGAAAAGGAACTGGAGTGCTCTTCCAGCTTTCTCTGTACTTGCCAGGCCTCTAAGTTTCACACTAGCTGTTTTAATGCTCATCGTGCATCATAGAACTTAGTTGCGAATGCTTATTTTCTCTTTATGGAATGTTGGTACGGACTTCTACAGCTTGTTTCAGCTGAGGTAATTGTTATGCATCACCAAATAGATGCATTTATTTGTCTCTTGATCCTTTAATTTGTAATGGAGGATTAATCAAGCTCTGTGCATCCTATGCTCATATTTACTGTTGTCTTTATGCTTTTATTAGGGTGTTTTAGGTCATCTGAGTCCTCTTAGGAATTTTCTGAGAGCATATTATTGTTTATTGAGTTAAACAAGTCATTGCTTGCATTTGGGATTCTTCAGGAGAAGGTTGTGATACTCATTTACTTTTATTTATCATAACCTGACCTCGGTGGCCATTGGAAATGTTGACAATGAGAAAGACATCTGTGATAATTTCAGAGATACTAATTTTACTGAAACGGCCAGGTCATCTTTGGCATGTTGCAAAACAGTCGATAATAAACCTAAATTTCTGTAGAACTCTTAGGATTTTTGTTGAATTTGCAAACTGTCTTGTTGGAGGAGTATGGAAGGAAAAGTGATCAAGAATATACACTGGGCCCCACTTGATTGATGCCTGAGCATCAAAGTGTTGAACAGACAAGGAACAGAAGAAAAGCTGGCCAGAGCAAGATATTCCCAAGAAACTTTCTGCATTGGTTGTAATTTTTTTGGAGATACAATGAGTTCTCTTAATCTGGATTGAGATAGATAAATTAAGGAGAAACATTGGCAAAGCAAACAAACAATACTAAAGTAAAGAGAAAGGAGCAGTGTTTCTTTAAATACAGAGTCCCAGTGAAATAGTTGTACCAACATATACCTTGTTTGCTCTTCCTGTGTTCTGAGAGAATTTTTTTAAAAACACCGTTTTGCCTCCAAGTGTTCAGATGAGGACTTTTTCTTCAAAAATGCAAATTAAATTCAAGTATTTGTAATATATTTCAATTTCTTCAAACAGTGAACTTAGGAGGAATTCAGAAAACATTATTTTGTAAAGCAAAGTTAGTTGGTGTATCTGTGAAACTCACTGGAATTTCAAAAGTCAAATAATTTAAATTTTAAGGCAATTTTTGTGTGGTTTTTTCCTTAAAAGTGACGAGCTTTTTTTAGACTGTTTTTGCAAAAGTTTTTTCATTATGAGTAATAGGTTTATAAAGGAAAATGATGAGTCACTAAAAACTATCTATACTAATTTGATTGGTTATATATAAAGAAGATTTTATTAATAAAACAGTATTAACTAGTAAAACTATTTTTCCACAAGTAGTAAACCTAGCATCTTAATATCTAATTTTACTCCATTATACCGTTCTTTCTGAAAGAAACTTTTATTTATAATTCTCATTTTTGCAGATATCATGATGTTATATTTCAGAGATGGTGCATGAAGGATGACCAAGCCGTGACACCTTAAGACTTCATTTAAATAAACCATGTTAAGTGATGTTAATGAAGCTAATATTGCAGCCTAATTGCGAGTTACTCTGTGCTGTGCAAGAAAGAAGAAAAGCATTATTGTTCCTATTGCTTTCTCTAGAAAATATTCCTTCCTGTCACTGAATTTGGTAATCATTATGACCTATAGCACTTAAGCAAAATAGCAGGTAGTCACCTAAGAAAATTATCTGCACCTTCTCATCAAAACACCAGCCTGTCTGGGGTCAGTGTCCCTTCTCTGACTGCAGCCAATAATGAATATTTGATGATTAATACCCATTGATTTATTTCATGATAAATACCGTGATTAATAATTTATGATTGTGAAGCCTAGTCAGCTGAAGTTAAAGGCTTCAGACTTGGCTTGTTTTGTATTTCTCACTCAAGTAGGGAAACTGTTCCATTTGAAGAAAATCAGTTTTGTGATTTAAGTAGGTAAAATTAGTTGCATTCTGCGTAAATGAAATGACTGGCAGTGTGGAGGATTTTTAGCTCGTCTATTCAGAAGCTAATAGGAAGGAACTTTCTTTCCCTGGATTATCATAAAACTTTTCAGTGTAAAAGTACTGGGAAACTTTTCAGGACTGTATCCCTCAGGAGTCTGAAAAATTTAATTTGACCTTTTGAGAGCTGAACTCTGCTAGAAGAGAGATTTGAAAAACTGGGTCACTGGCAGATTTTTTTTAATGGAATAAATAAAAACAGGACTAATGACAAACTTCTTGTAATTTCTGAATCTGGATTTTTTTTTTTGTTTTGGATTTGCTAGTAAAGATGATATTCAGAATAAGAGAAGCCAAGCTAATGCCATCAGTGTGTAAAATTTGGTATTTTTCTTTGCTTCCTTTCGCATTCTGGTCTAGAAATCTGAAAGATTTTTAAAGTAGCAGCAGGGTCTTGATACTCTACAGAAGTCAGGCAGAGATTTGTGAAAAGCTTTAGCATTGAATACCTTAGCATATTATGCAAAATAATACTGTTTTTGTCCATAGTAAAAATTACTGTTAAGGAACAGTAAGCATGAATCTGCTTGGAAGTGGATATTTACCTTAATAGCAGTGGATTAGTTGGAACTCAAAAGGTAATTTATGCATAGATAATTCATTATGTGTTTTCATTATGTTCTGTTTTGTTGTCTTCCCACTTCTTTCGAGCAGAGGTCAGGGTCAGTTCATTGGTTTAAGTATGGTAGACACATAATTAAAGCATAACTGCAGCTTTTTTCCCTTATCTGTATTTTACTTTTTCTTTAACTTTTTATATCTTTCATTGGTCTAACAGCACAGAAGAATCTGGTTTCTCTCTACGACTTTAGATAGTTAATCTCATGAGAACTGACTAATTTCGGTGGGGAAAAAAAGTCTGAATCTTTACTAGATTGATACATTTGAGGTAGGAGAGGTTGATTGGTTACCTCTTCAAACCTGAAACTGGAAGATTCTGACATTATTTCAAAACTTTGTGGATAGTTTGTTTAGTTCTGTGTAGTATGGAGCAGCTGAAATGTGCCTGTCTCTTCCAAAAGAGAGTGAGCAGTTTCCTTTTGGACTCTGCAGCTTCAGTTGCTTTCTCTTCTCTTTGTAGGGTGCTCTCCCTCCGTATTTAGGTATTGCTCAGATTTTCATCATTTGAGCGTGTTCTCACTATTTAACATCTTGAGCTCCAGTTTATTCTTCAGGGCTTCCAAGACATTTTCACAAGAGTTTTGAGTATCTAGTTTAAAAGAGGGAAGGAAAAAGGGGTAGGAGGTGGGTGGGAAATGTGCTGACAGCTTTAGTTGATCTGGCTGCTCTGGAAGCCTCTCTGAAAGAATGGGTGCAGATACTTTATTGCCGTCAGGAACTGTAGTGTTGTAATATGCGGAACAAGTACATGGACAGAGTCATCACCCTCTTTATTTGGATAAATCTGTTCATGCTTCCTCTTTAAAATTCTTGTTAGTAATTTAAAATCACCTGTAGGCCTGTACTCTACTAAATATCAGCAGCTCTTGTTCATGGATGCTCTCCTCCCCTGGAATGGCAGCATTGGCTGGTCAGGCTGGACGCAGAAGTGAGGAACAAGCAAGGAAGTGCAACTCAATAGCTTCATCTATGAGCTCTCTGCATCTGAGTGACATTTCCTGTGCCTTTTACTTGACTGTGGTCAATGAAATCTCCACAAAGTATGTTCAGCATGTTCACTTTTCTGTTTGCAAGGGAAACGTTGACATCCTGCTCCAAGAGATTTTTTTCAGATACAGCAGTTTACTAATCTGTACCTTTTCTTAAAGGCATATGATGAATTCAATGATCTATTCAAAGGTTGTTGCTTCATCTTGTTGTGCCTGGGTTGAAGACTTACATGCAACTGTTGAATAAGCCTAAAAAGGCAAAAGAATGTGCCATTAGAATGATAAATATTTTACCTGCCTTTACTCACGCAGTAGATTCTTGTGACATTACCTGATGACAAGTTTTGCCCAGTAGCCCATGCAGAAAGCAGCTTTTTCCAAGGTACTGTCTTCAGCATGTTGCAGAACAATTGATCCACTGTAGGCTGCATCTGCTGCGTTCTCCAAGAGAAATCCTACCTCGTATTTGTGATTTAGGAAGGTTAAAGCACCTTAGTGAACCAGCTTCTGCTGCAAAACTCCAAACCATTTTATTTCTGGAGAGAGGTCCCCTTTAAGCATCTGTGTGGTCAGTGGTTGAGATTCAGCATTACTGTATGGTTTGCAGAGAAGCTTTCAGCTAACAAATGTTTTCCTGTTATTGTGTAACTAACAAACTGCTAGTTCTTTGATAAAGTTTTCAGGAGAGGGTGCTAGGGTATCCGACAGCAAGGGCACTGCCTATCTGAAGATCGGACTGATTCACCACTGCCTATGCACTACGGGAGTATGCAGCATTCCATTTAAATGTTGCTTCCCATGTTACGAATGGACAGCTGCGCATGCTCACTACACATGTGTACATCTTCTCTATCTCTCTGCCAAACTGTACTCATCAACATTTTTAATAATATGCATGGCAAGCCTTCCTGACAAATGTGATAGACTGTAAAGAATCTGGCAGAAATCAATAAACATGAAGCAATGAAGAATTTAAATAGGAAATGACAGCTTCTTCAGGTTAAAAATCCATAGTACAATGTTGAACATGGTCTTGGATACTGCAATCAGGTCATGCTAGGTAGGTGTTCTCTCTTCACTGAGACCTCCAACGCACCTTTAGTGCAGCGAGGGGAAGGAAGATGCCAGCATGCATTTGAAGAAGACGGAGTGCAGGGTTTCTATTTGGGGTGAACCCTGCAGTTCTGATAAATTTCACTGAGATAAATGCTTTTTAAAAGTTCACTTACTTTGTTTGCTGTAAGAATATATCTGTACGTTGGGTTGCAAACTCAGCAAGGACAGTATTTGCTGAGGCAGGAGCTCTGTCTGCTCCTTGAAGAACACACAGAAGGTCCTAGCCATGTAGCACACTGGGGCACCCTCCGTGCATCACTCACCAGTGCTCCCAGCCTCTCATCACCAGCTAGCAATTGGACTCCAGGACAAGTGGCGTTCCGCAGGGCTCAGTACTGGGACCAGTGTTGTTTAACATCTTTGTGGGAGACATGGACAGCGGGGTTGAGTGCACCCTCAGCAGGTTTGCCAATGACACCAAGCTGTGTGGTGTGGTGGACACGCTGGAGGGAAGGGATGCCATCCAGAGGGACCTGGACAGGCTGGAGAGGTGGGCCCACGCAAACCTCGTGAAATTTAACAAGGCCAAGTGCAAGGTCCTGCATGTGGGTCAAGGCAATCCCAAGCACAAATACAGGCTGGGTGGGGAGTGGATAGAGAGCAGCCTTGAGGAGAAGGACTTGGGGATGCTGGTAGGTGAGAAGCTCAACATGAGCCAGCAGTGTGCGCTTGCAGTGCAGAAAGCCAACCGTGTGCTGGGCTGCATCAAAAGAAGCATTAGCAGCAGGTCGAAGGAGGTGATCCTCCCCCTCTACCTTGCTCTCGTGAGACCCCACCTGGAGTACTGTGTTCAGATGTGGGGCCCCCAACATAGAAAAGACCTGGACCTGTTGGAGAGAGTCCAGAGGAGAGCCACAAAATTAATCAGAGGGCTGGAGCACCTCCCCTATGAGGACAGGCTGAAAGAGTTGGGGTTGTTCAGCCTGGAGAAGAGAAGGCTCCGAGGAGACTTAATAGCAGCCTTCCAGTACCTGAAGGGGGCTACAGGAGAGATGGGGAGGCACTCTGTATCAGGGAGTGTAGCGAGAGGACAAGGGGTAACGGGTATAAGCTAAAAGAGGGTAAATTTAGACTAGACATTAGGAAGAGATTTTTCACTATGAGGGTGGTGAGACACTGGAACAGGTTGCCCAGAGAAGCTGTGGATGCCCCATCCCTGGAGGTGTTCAAGGCCAGGCTGGATGAGGCTTTGAGCAACCTGGGCTAGTGGAGGTGTCCCTGCCCATGGCAGGGGGGTTGGAATTTGATGATCTTTAAGGTCCTTTTCAACCCAAACCATTCTGTGATTCTGTGATTCTTTCATACTGACTTGATAGGCCAGAGTTGTTTTTTCTTTTACTTCAAAATGCATTTAGGGTATATTGGGGAGATTTACGATAGGAATAGGTCACCAGTATGTTAAAGTGTTGAATATTGCAGACAATCTGTAAGTTGCCCTCTCTGTTGTCAATACCACTGCTATTAACCAGCAGTGGAAAGCTATTCTGCATTCTCCCACCCCCTTCTTTCAGTTTTTTAACTTGACTGTCAAACTGAAGAGTCCCAGCACCTTCATGTCCCTTGTGCTTGTGAAGTTTATTAATTAGTATTCTTAAAGCTCGTCCTCCTTTAAGATCTTGTTTAGCCATGCCCTGTTCCTGAGTACTCTCTCTGGTACATGGCATAGTATGTTGCTGGAATTCAGCTGTTCTTGTGGGCAGATTAAACCTACGGGAAGATGGACAGCATGAGTGATTGATGTAAAATTTTTCTGAGCCTCTGCTCTTTGAGGTTTCTAAACCAAAAAAGCTGAATCCCAGATATCCTGCTTTTTAATTTTTTGACTGTCAGGCTTTCATAGGTATAATATAATAACAATATGTCCTCAAATATTTGTTCAAGTTGTTGTGAAGGGTGGTTTTCTTCTCAGATGTAATTAGGAATCACATTTGCTTGAGAATGACAAGCCATTCTGACTAATTTCTGATTAAAAATGCACTAAAGTACCTTTTTTATATACATATATATGGAGTGTGCTCTTATTTTGGATATTTAGTGCGTTAGCGCATGCATAACTTTTGGGATGTGCCGTAATGTTTTTAAAAGTAATACATGAGTACATGTAGACGATTTGTTTTTACAGAGAAACCTGTTTTTCTTTGGGTATAGATTTCACGTTAGATTTAAAACCAAACTTGTATGTTTTCTTTGGCTTTGAGCCTACTTATAACTGTAAGTGCATTAATTTAGTGTGATAGCTATCCTGCCTATTGTAATAGCCCTCAAAAAAATTCCTGCCCTATTTTACAGTTGCTTAGGAAGACAACTCTTCCCTGGAGTACTAGAGTGACATGGGTTTATCTGAGGACAACTATGACTTATTTTAACTTTCTCTGTGCAAATGAAAGCCCATGCACTGCTTTTGATTATTTTATGGATCTATAGGATCTGGCTACTTAATTTGCTTGTATGTTTTGATTCTCTAGAAGTTCAAAAGACAATAAAAGTAGCCCTTTAATATTTTTTTTTCTGTAAGATAATTGGAGGAAGTAGAAAATGGAACTGAAATAAGTTCATTTCCTGTGCATACACTTTTGAGTTTTTGGTAACCACCCTGATTTCTGACCAGTTTCACTAGAAAAAGTGTTTTCCAAAAAAACTTACAGGAAGATTTTGTCAGGATTTCCCTGTTTGATTCATGAAGAGAGGAGAATACAGAAAAAAAAAATGAGCAAATAGAAATGTCTGTTGATCATGCATGCCTGTATTATAAATATAGTAATGTGAAAATCTGTTATGTTGGGATCGGTGGTGGTTTGTTTTTCAGGATCTATCCATTTCATTATTATGGGATATAAAATAATTTCAGTGCCAACCTTTTGGGAAGAGTAATTTACAAAAAAACCCCTCCCCGAAACTCCCAACAAACAAACCCCACCCACCCTCCAGAACTCCAAAACCACAAGAAAATCATCTAAACTTATTTTCTAGTCTTACTCCATATTTGGCTGACCAAGTTAAGAATTTCTCTATCTAGGGCAAGTTACTTCTGATTGATCATTATGCAACTGGATAAAGGTTCATAACAACAACAAAAAAATTCCTGCACTATTAGAAAGCATTGCTAGAATTTGTCTAAGATCACTTGCACTAGTTGTCCTCCTTGAGAGGGCTTAGCTGTGCTATGTGTTTTTATGTTTTCTCTAATCTGGTGTAATTGTGTGTTGCCACTTAAAAGGTGGTCACAGATTCCTCCCTTATACCTGTGCATTTCTGCTGATTCATGTGTCCAAGCAGGCAATCATAAGACCATGGGTCACTGAGATCAGTCAGCTGATCACAGAGGAAGTTCTTGTACTAGAAAAAAATAATTTTGGGAGGAGCATGGGGTGGTGTGGAGGGGTTGGCTTGGTCAGTTATTCTCATCTGCGTGCTCTAGATCTGTTACATGGTTTTTGGAGAAGTCATTTTCTCAACAGCAGTCTGCACTTGCCATCAATTAGACTGAGTCTTTAACTCATGGCAGTATATAAAGTGGCCATTTGTTTCGGTTTTACATGTTCTGTAAGTGCTAGAGGATTGGCTGCAGGCATGGAGCTTCTTACAGCTTGAATGCATGAAGGTGTTCCCATGGGAATGGAAATACCCAGTAGTTGTCCACTGGTCACCACTCCTGAGTGTTGATCATGTTCAGTACAATTTGAGGGGAAGGGGTGTTACAGAAGATGTAGACTATTATACAAAAAAGGAACATGATCTTCTAGAATACAGACCTTACTCATTTCTCTCTCTCTCTGTTTTCTTTTAGGGTTTTTTTAGGGTTTTTTTTTTTATTGTTCTAACCAAGTATCTCCTCTTCAAGCTATGATTACCCAGAATAGAATTAAGGTTATTGTAAGGCTGGCAGTGTAAAATACTCAGTAGGAAATGAAACGGCACATAGCCATGAAACAGCAAAAATGTGTCAGAGATAATATAGAGGTTTTTGATAATGGTGTTTGAGGAACGAAACTTCCCGATAAAATGAGCTGAGTTGCACTTTTGATTACAGTTTGTTTTGTTGTTTGTTTGGCAGTGAGGTTGTATGCAACTGAGGGCAGAAATCAAGATATTTTAATACGATTTGACTAATTTGCTTATTGGCTTCATGTCCTTAATGTGTGATCTTCATGTTTATAATGTGTCCAAATGGGGAAGTTGACTGAAGCAGCTCACATGGAGCTTAAATTCAGAACATGTAAATAACCTTTTTTTTTTTTTTAAATTATAAAGTCTCTCCTGACTTAAAAGCTTGTTCTTTAATATTCTGGTTAATTTACTTAAGGGTTGACTTAGGAAAATGATGTCTTTTTCTTTCAAAGTACTCAAATGCTAATCTAAAAAAATTAAATTTGATACTCATTTTTACATTTCATCGTATTTTTAGGTATTAGTAAGCTCTGAGTTGAATATTTCTTCTTTCTGCTATCTGATCAATGATAAATTTGTTTTTTAACATAGAGTTCTGCAAAGAAGCATATGAGATGTGTCTCCCTGTGCTCTTTTTTAGTGAAATGACAAAAACAGTGGAGATTTCTGGAGAAGGTGGACCCTTGGGAATACATGTA
>WKFP01014364.1:1535426-1550990 GCA_011057875.1 Pterocles orientalis | reverse complement strand
AAAAAAAAAAAAAAAAAAAAAAAAAATATTATTCTAGGCTGAAATTTGACATACCCAGGCTTACTTTGACACTGGCAGCCCTGAATAAGAGATGGGAAATTGCCAGTGCCATAAATGGCACTACTTGATAGTAAAATGGCTGCCTGCAACACGAAGACGATTATTGCTAAAGTTAAAATTGTCTAATTCTTAAATGTTTCTTTACTTGTCAGCTTACATGTAGGACAGAATATAAAGGATTAAGTTGCCTTGTCTGTGTATATTAGTGTTTTCTCAGCAAGATCTGAGTTTGTAACTGGACCCAAATTAATTCAGAATGTTTTATTTGCCAAAAGGGAAAATAGATGTCCACCTTCTGCCTGGAAAAATGTCATCACTGTCTCAAGAAGAAAGCTGGTCTTCGATGGGACCATAGGAGGTCTGAGTTGTGCCCTTGGCTTTGCAGGCTGCCTGTTTGTCTTGAGAAAGGCACTTGTATTTGTTACCCCTTCATGAAGCGCAGATGATAGTTCTTTGTTATAGGCATGGCATAAAGGTTGTAGTGTGTACGCTGTATTTCAAGATCGTTAGGTAGAAAATGTGCTGAAATTGCAAGCTATTAATTATTGTGACTGTAATACAGTTCTGTACTGGAGTATCACTGTGTTGGATGCAGCTTTTAAAGACTTCCGTGAAGAAAAAAGTAGAGTTCCTTGATCTACATTGAATGCCTGTTAATATGTCCTTATTTACAAGTGCTTTTGGGGATCCTGCAGAGTGAAGGGGTTTTTGACAGATGGACTACTTGTTTAGACAGTTGTCTTGAAATTTTAATGACACTTGGCAGAACCATACCGCTGTCTTTGTAAAAGCACTAGAGTGACTTAAATTGCGTGTCCTTCTTATTTAATCAAACCTGAGAGTAGTGTATAAATTTTAACTCATCATAACATGAGAAAGTACACAAGAGCATCTTTTATTTCTGTTAATGACAAGATACAATTTATATGGGCACATTGGCCATGACTAACTTGTTCTGGTATTTCAGTTGTAAAGTAATCTTCTAACAAGGTAATACTGGCTTTAGCCTAGTGCTGCTGCAAAACAAAATTTTTCTAGAGGTAGTTAGAACGTTGTATTAATTTACAAAATTAATACGGGAACCACAGAACTAATGACAATAGTTTTTCCTCTTTCTTTTGCACTTAGATATCATTAAAAAAGGAAATGAAAATTTATGAATGCATTAAAATAATACAGTTATCATAAATAGTCATTAGCAGGGCTGTGGGCCTTCACCAACACTACCCCTTTGAATCCTTTAGTGAAGGATAACACAGGTTACAAGAGGTAATCTTTATGCAATAGGTTAAATAATTTTTTTCTATTAGATGCTTGGAAGAAGTAATATTCAGTAGGAACCAAGTTTTCACTTGAACTACATTGATATGATGTAATATAATTTTTTAAATATTATTGAATAAGTATAAAATCAGGTGCATGGTGAAAATAGTGTGATTTGAAATAGTTAATGGTGTGCTGTGAATCTGTTGAATGGACTGAAATATGAGGGGCAGTCATCAAACTGAGGAAAAATGAAGACTTCTGTTTTGTGATTGGAGTGCTGGCACGTTGGAAATTGCACATTAATATTTTATGGAGTATAACCAATAGAAAATGGTCTCTAAAGGTCACTCGTCTTTGATGCTGATGTTGTATGGAAATTTAGTGGATAAAACTTGATTATAAAAGGTCTTCACAAACATGCAGTTGTCAGGTTTTTTAGACATTATACTGGTATTATTAGATATATCTATGTTGAACTGTAGTCATAAGTAAATAGTATTGCTGTCCTGTATCAAAACAAAGGGGCTTTGACAACTGAAAAGTTTCAGAGACTTTTTAGTCATAGAAGTAGTGGTTATTTTTATCACATTCTAATGTCCATTTAGTTTATTATAGTCAAGTTAGGAAGTTACTTTTAATATGTTCGTGCTTTTCTTTGGAGCAGTGTAAATTTACTTAGGGGCAGACAAATATTGCCTAAGCTACCTTCAAAATTTTGACTGGATGGGGAGATCTAGGTGTTTTCCTCTGTTTCTCCAAGTATGACCTACCGGACTTAATGCTTCCTGGACTTCTGGAGCGTAGTATAGCATTAGTGTCTGGCATTTTTTCTTGGCATTTCTTTCAGTATCCTCCTTTTTAGTTAAAGAGCAAGTCACAAGTCCTTTTTCTAGGCTAATCATTTCATAATGGTCTACTATCTCGTCATATACACAGTAGACATTAATATCTATTTTTACTTTCTGTAAATTCGTACCAGCAGAATAAGGGTAGTTTTCACTTCTTTTTTTTTTCCCCCCCTTTTAGGATGCTGGGACTCTTCATCCGTGACATTGAAGAAAGTAGCAGATCTAGGCGTGATGGGCTTTTCCATGAAAATGAATGCATTGTCAAAATTAACCACGTGGACCTTGCAGATAAAACCTTTGCACAGTAAGTGCTGCTTCACTCATACTTTTAACTAACCAGGATTTTATACAATACTGTTTTTATTAAGTGATTCATACAAATGGATTAATATTTAGTTGAGATAAAATGCCTGTAAAATTGGTATCTGGTAGAAACTTTTAAATTTTCTTTTTGAAACCTCCAAATGAGGTGAAATTTGAGGAGAGGAATCTTCTTGTAGTCTTAATGAAGCTATTGTACTTAAATTATCTTCACTTTGTAGTTCAGTTGTTTTTTGCATATTCTCTTTGTAATTTGTTCCTCATAAGACCTATGTAGTGAGTCAGCATTGCAGCAGTAAACTCTTTTGCAAATAAGATTTTTTTCGTGCTGCAGCTTTTTGAGCATTTATTTTTTTAAAAATGTTAGTACTGCCAAACTGTGATTAGTTGAGCTAAATGGTAGGCCTCGCATCTTAGGACTTTCATTGAAATCTGTTGACATTTATTATCTATCTCAAATTACTTTAAGTAACAGGTTGCTTTGATCGGCTGTGAATTAATGTGACATTGTTGCACAAAAGAATAGCCTCTCAAATTTCACAGATATTTGCTGTAGTAGTTAAATAGTAATTAGTTTTTACTTTTAATCCATATATTTAGGCAGCTGAGTGATTGTTTATAATATAACAAAAACCTGTTGAGATCTCAAGGGAGTTGAGGTTTAACTTTCTAAACAGTAAGCCAAATGGTCAAGGTTTCTAGACTAAGACCAAACAAGTAATTTCACTGTGAGAGATAGATATTTGCAAAATATGTTTTTACAAAAACAGAGTAGTTCTGTAATTAGGTATTACCTTTTTTCTAGGCTGTGCTTTTTATCTCCTGGCAGCTTTTTGGGTTACTGCTTTCTGTGTGTTTGGTGGTAAATGTATTCTGCTATGATACAGTACATGCCATTCTCTTCCACCCATGGAATTTGCTACATAAGACGTCAACTTTATCAGAACATAAGTGTTGGTGTCATATTAAAATGTTCATTGCCTCACCTGTACAGTTCTGTAATGAAGATGTATCCTTCTCAAATGAGATTTGGTCTGAATCAAAACCTTTTTTTAAAATTGTATGTGATCTTTTCTTTACGAGTTTCCTGTCTCCTTTCTGTTCTCTTCAGAATGTAACTAGATCTCCAGAGGCTTTAAGCCCATGGGGTGTATATGGAGTGGAGGACTCTGCATATGTCTCTGTAAGATTAATAGATTTTGGGACAGTTAGAAATATTGCAGTACACGTTCCCATTCTCCATCAGTCTTCCCTTCAGAATGAGAATTGCAGGGCATGTTGCTTTCTCCAAGTTTGTGTAAAGTTTTGGGAATTGAAAGGGATATTTACGAAGACAATTGTTAGTTTAGAGAGGCCAGTCTTGTTAGACAATCTCTCTGTCACTGGGAGAGGGAAAGAGAGAAGGGACTAAAAGGTGATTCAGAGTAGGGCCTAATTTAGTTGTTCTAAGTCGCCTTATGTTACAATAACAAGCAGTGTGGTTGCAAGAGGCATTGGATCTGAGGAGAAAAACTGTGTGCCATTAGGACTCAACATTCTTTTGGGGACTGAGGGGAGTGTTTTGGACAAGGTCTAGCCTGGTCCCACGTCTTGTTATGTTGTTGGTGCTGAATTGCCTTTCAGAATAGCCTTTTGCATCATCTCTCTTCACTGGCTGTTGAGAATGGCTAAAGAAAGCATCCTTCCAGGTTGAAACTAATCTCAATGAATCTGCTTTTTAGTTTTCATCTGGCATGACATAAACTGTTCTAATCTGACGGAAGTCAAAGTTACAGAAGTGCAGTAATTGTAATGGATGTGATGAAGTATTGTCCCAGTGGCTATTGACTTATAAATAGTCATCAGATTCTCCTTTGAGAGGAAAATATTTGCTAGTTTCAAGTTGACGTTTTCTCATAACCCTTGTAAAAGCTGTTTTAACACTTGGTAGAGGCTGTTATGTACCAACTCCTTCCGTTTTCAGCAGAGACTTTCTGGTATTGCTCCTGATGATTCCTGCATCTGCAACTGTAATGGCAGCAGCCTACTTTCTGTATTCCCATGTTTATAATAGTTTTATGTATTAGGACTGTTGGTCTGCTTTTTCATTTGCTGTTAATCTATTCAATTACTTCTGTTGCATTGCAGAGTTTCTAGCACCTCTGTTAATTGACTCCCTTATTTCTTTAAAGTATGCATTTGAGGTCTCAAGAAATGTAAATTTCTTCGTCCATCATTTTTTTTCTTTGAAGTACAGCCAGTTATTTTGCCTCTGAAGACTGCATTTAGGCTTTCCCACAGGATATCTTATGTTATTTCTACTATTTTTTGTTTGAAGATCTTGTATTTTCTCTTTCATATATTTAAAATATTCATCTCCTGAAACAGTTATTAAATTACTTTGTAACACATGGCTGAGTGGCTACTTACAAAGATGAGGATGGGGTGTGAAGGAAACCTGGCTAAGACTTCACATCCTTATGCTGGAAGCATGCTCTGCTTTCTATGATCAGGGCATGGTCTGGCCTTGAAAACCATCACAGGCTATAGGTGAACAGGTAACCTCTAACCCCCGCAGACCCTCTGTTACAGTTCTGAAACCTAACCCTTGCGGATGGTGCTAGAAGAAAATCTTCCTACGACATTCTTCCTGCTACTTTTCTTTTCTAAATTTGAGGTTTCTCTTCTGGCAGTATCTTCTGTTGATAAATGTGGTTATTCTGACTCTTGGTGCGCATACCCACAGTGTAGCCAAGATAAGGTTCTTTCTCGCAGCAGTATCTATTGGGACTGCCCCCTGACTTTAGTGTCTTCATACTGCAAAAAACCCTCTCAAAACAGTCCCTCCCTTCCAGTACCTGCAAGTAACTGCTCTGTTGATCTGGGAAAGCAGTAGGTGTGTTCAAGATGTTAACATTTGCCGTGGCTTCCTTTCTGTATCAGTGTAGAAAAATTTATTTTGGAAGTACTTTTAACATGTACTCCTGTTGCATAAATCAAAAGCCAAGACTTCAGTGAAATGCTGACTTTGCCTGACTGACAAACACCCTACAGAAAGGAGATACATAAATTGTTCTCAAAAGGACCCCATGATTTATTTAAAAACTAATGTAGCCGTTACTTCCCCTCTTGACCCGATTCTGCTAAGCAGATGTTCTTGATTTTTCGTTCTCAAAATGTGCTTCAGCTACTGCTTCTGTTTGTACTTGAGTTGTCTTCTGCAGTGTGGAAGAAAATGAGTCCACTTCATCAGAAGGCAGGAGAGGAAAACGTAGAAAGAGGGAGGTATCCTTTTTTACTTTAGAATCCAAGGTTCATGAAATGTCGTGATCAGCTGAATCCATGGGTTATTCAAAATCCAGGGAGGTCTTTATAAACAGTTGCTTTGGCCAGCTCGTCCTAATTGCTTTGCAATGCATGGGAACCTGAACACGGTATTGTTACCATGTTGTCTGTTCAAGGGGAGTAGTTTCATTAAGTGCTCTAACACAATTTCTAATGTTGCAACTGAACACATCTATAAAGCCATTGATTAAGTAGAGTCCACATATCCACTATAGCAAGAGGTTACTGCTTGTAAAATGTAATACCTACCTATTTATTTATCCAGTTTTGAAGAAACACACAAATAGTTGCACCTTTTCGTTCACCAGGTTTGTTTTTTTTCCCTCTGATGTCCGTGTATCCCATACCTTCATCCTTTTCTATTGCTGTGGAGTCAGCCAGCAGTTGCACTAAGGATGATGAAGGAATCTGAGAGGCAGAGTTAGGCTGTACTTCGAAGAAAATAGAGTCTTGAAGCTTGTTCAGAGTAGATGTATCAAATAGAGCAATTGGTCGTAAGTGCTCAGTGTACCACTATGCCAAAAAGAAAATATGTAACAGACAAGCATTTGAAAAAAGTAGCAAGCTATAACTTCAGGAGTCTTTTTTGATGAGCTTTTGCCATCAGAACTTCCCTTCCTGATGTTCCACATGGAGAATTGTGTTCATTAGTTTATTCTGGCTGATATGTTTTCATAGCAGCCTTGGAATCCTGATGGGTGTGCTGTTCCTACTTGAAATGCAAAGCATTTGACACTGTCCCACACAACGTCCTTGTCTCCAGGTTGGAGAGACATAGATTTGATGGATGGACCACTCAGTGGATAAGGAATAGGCTGGATGGTTACACCCAAAGAGTTGTGGTCAATGGCTCAGTGTCCAAGTAGAGACTGGTGACAAGTGGCCTTCTGCAGCTGTGGGTACTGGGACCAGTGTTGTATAACATCTTTGTTGGTGACATGGACAGCAGGATCGAGTGCACCCTCAGCAGGTTTGCTGATGATACCAAGCTGTGTGGCGCAGTCAACACGCTGGAGGGATGGGATGCCATCCAGAGGGACCTTGACAGGCTTGAGAGGTCGGCCAATGCAAACCTCATGAAATTTAACAAGGCCAAGTGCAAGGTCCTGCACGTGGGTCGAGGAAATCCCAAGCACAAATATAGGCTAGGAGGAGAATGGATTGAGAGCAGCCTTGAGGAGAAGGACTTGGGCCACCACCTGCACCCAGCTCTGGTGTCCTCAGCACAAGAAAGACGTAGACCTGTTAGAGCGAGTCCAGAGAAAAGGCACAAAGATGGTCAGAGGGCTGGAGCTCCTCCCATATGAGGACAGGCTGAGAGGGTTGGGGTTGTTCAGCCTGGAGAAGAGAAGGCTCCAGGGAGACCTTATAGCAGCCTTCCAGTACCTGAAGGGCGCTACAAGAGAGATGGGGAGGGACTCCTGATCATGGAGTGTAGTGACAGGATGAGGGGTAACGGGTTTAAGCTGAAAGAGGGTAGATTTAGATTAGTTATTAGAAAGAAATTTTTTACAGTGGGGGTGGAGAGACACTGGAAGAGGATGCCGCATCCCTGGAGGTGTTCAAGGCCAGGCTGGATGAGGCTTTGAGTAACCTGGTCTAGTGAGAGGTGTCCCTGCCCATGGCAGGGGGATTGAAACTCGATGATCTTTAAGGTCCTTTCCAACCCAAACCATTCTGTGATTCCATGAAATATAAGGAAATGCTGCAGTTTAGAAATCTTGTTTCATGCACACTTATTAGAAAATGGACCCTTATTTCTTAATGTTTAAGATAAATTTTTGTCATATTCTCTATAAACAACTTAAAATTTTGGCCATATTTTCCAATTTGCTATGTGGATTTTTGTACCTTTCTTTAAAGGGCTCAGGACATCTTCCGTCAGGCAATGAAATTTCAGAATGTCATCTTGGAAGTCCTTCCTCCATATAATCGAGAACAATATGAGAAGTCTGCTATTGCTCCCCTTTGTTTTCTGGATAACGAAGAAGCAGTTCCAAAATCAAAGATTCCACCTCCTGTTCATCTAAAACCTGCTCTGAAAACGATTAATCTTTCTGAAGCAAGCAGCTTGGAGGCAGGTGTACAGGCAACACTACGACAAGCTAAGAGCCCCAACCTCCCACGTCTGAGTAGAAAGCCGTCTTCTCCCTCACTGTCTCCCCTTATGGGCTTTGGCAATAAAAAAAATGCAAAGAAAATAAAGATAGACCTGAAAAAAGGTACGTCTTTGGAGGTTATATGATTAATGCTGTATCATGTTCTGTATATTGATACCTTAACTTTTAACTAAACTAGTGACATTAAAACAACAAGCAAGTTATTTATGGTTTAAAAGTTCCAAAACTTCCAAAAGGTAAAGGAGTGTTAACATAGTGTTCTCAACAGTAAGCTGTGTGTTAAATTTTGGATGCATGTTATCTATACTTACTGATTTTTAAAACATCTCAGTTACTGATTATAGGGAAGGTACTTCATTAGCTACATGTGATACTAAGAGATGCTTCAGCCTTTTTGCAAGTACAGAGTTTGAACTGTCTGCTTGTGACCCTTGTTATTTTTATTTGTATCTCATAGTTGACCAGTACTGTTACTATATTATTTTAAAAATGTTTAAAAATGTACTCTGCTCTGTTTCATGTTATCCAAGAAGTTGACCAGACATTTACCTGCCTTTCACTTTTTTGTTTTCTACAAACCTTTTCTTTCCATCTATATTTATTCAGCTGTCAGCAGGCCAAATTTTGTGTGTGTATCTTTAATTGCTGCTCCATGCAGATGTCTGTCTTTGCATGGAGTAACAGGTTTATGCACATGTACTAAAATGTGCTTAAGCAGATCCCAATTAGCATTTATATTTTCTGTTTAATTTCTGTCTCTGATTTGGTTGAGAGTTAAATTTGATGTTAGAAGTGGCCCTTTTAAAAACTGTCTGTAACTTTATTCTTTTAACACATAATGAATGTAATCAAGCTGTCATTTCTTAATTTTTATTTCTTAACTTAAAGCACTCATTTTTACTTCTGAACTCTTCAGCTTTGTGTTAACAAAACCTGCTTCAGAATTTTCCCCATTTTAGATGTAATGCTTTTGATTTTGAAACAGTAATTTATATTTTTAGAAATTCTAAGAATGTGATACTGACCTGATGATATCTCTGAAAACTATCACATGGGTAGCAATCCTGCTCAATATAAAAAGATTTTTATGGTCCCTGCTATCCCTGGGTAACTTTGGTGGCTTATAAGCAATACCTGCCAATATTGTTTACTCCCTAATTATTTGGTAAAACATTTATCTATTAACACTTCAGGTTGTTTATTTCCAAGCAACAAACAACTTCACTAATGGAAGCTTTGAAATACCACTTCTCCTTTCTTAATAGCATGTAGTCAGCGGCTTTTGCATTCAAATCATATGTCACTTTCCACTTTTCACCAAGTTTCAGTAAAACCAGCTAAATTATATTTATGCTCATGAGTAAACAATTCTGATTACTCTGATTTGTTTCAAAGACTGTTGACATTAATGTGAAGGCTAATTCTAAAACCACCTAGAGAAAAGGTAAATGCTTTCAAATGAGAGTTCTTGCTTGTTTTGCATTATTAGTTTATCCAAAAGTATTTCCATCTGTAGCTGTTGCAGGAGGTTTTGAGCATGTGTTCTGAAGTTGATAGAATTCTTATCTGGACCATGCAGAAAATAGGCTCATGTTTGCAGCTTTTTGTTTCCTTTCTTTTTTTTTAAGAGCTAACCTGAATTATGTGATATGTTAGCTGTCATTGTTTACTTTCTTTTGGTGATCATCATTTGCTTGTTGAAATTTATGTTGGGAGTTCTTCCTCTGATCTTCTAGGTCCAGAAGGACTTGGTTTCACTGTAGTTACCAGAGACTCTTCAGTACATGGTCCTGGTCCGATTTTTGTGAAGAATATTTTACCAAAAGGTGCAGCAGTAAAAGATGGTCGTTTGCAGTCAGGAGACAGAATCCTGGAGGTTAGGATAAATATCTGTTGTATTTGCATTGCTCAGTATTGATCACTGGTTTTGGCACAAATATTTTATTTCCTTATACATGCTACTGATGTATGGAATTAAAATTCTTGACCTGAGTTTAAAAAAAAAAGTCTCATGGCTGTTGTACTGTTCATCAACAAGTATTTTACACTGGTTTGGAAAAAAGTGGTTTTCACAAGGGTCCATGGGATGTTTGAATGAGGGGGATCTTAACGCCTTGGTTCTTAAAGCAGACAAATGTATCAGTTTAGAAACAAAACATGTCTTGCCTCTTCAGCCATGTCCAAAAGTCTCTGATTAACATTGAGGTGGCTAAGTGTTCATTTTAAGGCAATTTTCCTCAAATCTGTCTGTTTGAAATTTTCAAATACCTTGTGACTTACAATCTTATTATCTAATGGGTTATTTCTACTTACTAACCTGAAAAAGCTCTTAAGGTAAACAGGTTTAATAATACTTAGGTCTTGTTTCTGTACTTTTCATCTTCAAAGTGCTTTACAAATTAATTAAGCCTCACAAACCCCTGCAAGGTGGTTAAGTACTACAGACCTGCTTTAACAGATGGTGAAAATGAGGGGAAAAAAGGTTAAGTGCTTTGTGCAGGGCCAGAGGGGAAGACAGTGTGGGAGCTATTGCTAATTCCTCTTTTCTCTCAGTCACTGAATGACATCTGTGTTAGGTCAGGGGAAGATGACAAAAAAAACAACCCCATCATTCTCCATTCTCGCAGATATGGCATCCTCTGTTCTTTTGTGTCTGGTAGGTGAATGGACGGGACATTACTGGCAGAACCCAGGAAGAGCTTGTAGCTATGCTGAGGAGCACAAAGCAAGGGGAAACTGTGTGTCTGATTGTGGCTCGTCAGGAGGAGGCTTTTCTACCTCGAGAGCTGGTAAACGTGTTATTTTTTCCTGAAGAGTGATATTGAAATAATTCCATGTTTTAAAACTAGCCCAAGAAATAGAAATGAACTGTTATTGACTGAGAAAGCCAATGCAGGGTAACAGTGTACGGCTTGTGTTTGAGAAGTATTTATACTTACGTTTGATGTTGGTGGATGTTTGATTTTATCTACTTCAGATACATTTCACACAATCTGATTTTTAATTCCCAAAATGACATCATAAGCATAACTCACAGGGGAATATTGTAAATTAATTTTGTAACTGATGTCAAGCACGACCAAAAATGGATTATTCTCTTTCAGAAAAGCAACAAACTTTGAACCAGAAGTTTAAAGTGCATGTAATGAGTCCTGCAGTTTGTCAGTAACAAACTAGTGAGGGTGGCTGCCCCCAGGAGATGCATCTCCTAAGCGAGGTGCCAAGCTGGCGGGGTGGTGAGGAATAGAATTCTACTGCACTCCTCACAAAGTTTGGAAGCAAACTTTTCCTTGGATGCTAGTCTTTGACTTGATAGGCTCTTGCATGTCTGATTTTATTCTTCCTCAAGTGCTTAATTTTCACCTTTTTTTTTTTTTTTTTTTTAAACACGGGCACGGAACTGTGTTCTCTTTCTCTCATATAGACAGAGTAGTACTACATCAGTGTAAAAGCGCTATCTGATACATACTTGTTTCCCCTCAAAGGAGGCCATCTCTTTGGTTGTCTCTTTCTTATCTTGATTGATGGCTATACTTGACCTTTCATGAAGAAGTTTTTGGGATAAAGGAAGGACAGCATTTCCTGCTTTTGTCTCATTTTATCTCCTTTAAAGAGCACAAACCGCCTTCATTCCTTTCTTAAGATGCTCCCTTCTTGCTTTTCCTTTTGTTTTAGACTGTTAGCAGGATCTTCTACAGAAATCCTCTGATGTCTATCCTCACAAAACATTGCTAACAGTTTTCCTCCTTTCCTTGTTACCAGTTGGACCTTGTTGAGGTAAGGGTGTCGGGTGCCTATGATAGGATAAGAAGCTGGAGGGGAGTTCAGATTCTCTTACGTGAGGCTTTCTTCTTGTGCCATTGGTGCCCACTTTTTCCTGTAGTAGAGCACTTGTGAAGTGTCCTAACAAAACTATTTCTGTTTTCATTTTCCCTCTTTACTGAGTAATCTTTAAAGAAGATAAGGGTAGAATGTTTCAGCCCTGTATTTGAGCATTCATTGTCAGTGATTCCCGAAGTGCTAAAGTCAGTCATTGTAATGCTGTTTACTAAACCCTGAACTGTAGAGTCAGGGTCTGTGTGGATTGGAGGGAAATTTCTGAGTCTGAAAGTACTAAATTACCTACTGTATTTAGGATTTTGTTTCTTCCACCAGCTCTTCTAAATAAGAGCTTATTTTTTGAAAAGGCTTCCCATCAACAGTTTTTTCTTGTGGGTTTTTTAAGTTATAAAACATGTTACTTGGAAAATATAATTCTTTTAAAAGTATGTATTTTTCTTTTCTCTCTCCTGTTCCCACAACATATTATACATGATTCTTTATTGCCATAGTACAAATTCTCTTGGAAATCATGGTAACAGTGTGTGCATATAAAAGGCTGTAAGAATCTAAAACTATAATTTTTGCCTGACACAATTGCCTGCTATTAAATTCTGGCCCCCACAGCAAGGATTAACTACCTTTCAGAAGGTGGCTTACTCATGACTGGCATGATTGAAATCCAGAAAGTAGCCACATTTATCCTGCTGACCTGACCTTTGCTTAGGTTGCTTCCTCTGCAAAAGAATGATGCGCAAGTGATGGCCCTCACTGCAACGGTGATGATATATGAATTCTAATGTTATTCTGTGTTTCTTATTATCCAAATCAAGTACAAACTCGAGTTACCGAAATACACTAGATAATTTTATGGAACCAACTCTTCTAAATTAAAAACCCTTCCAGCAACATCTGTTTAGTGGCTGACAGCAAAAGTGTGGGTTACCATACCACTAAGATACCAGATGTTGATGCTAACGTGATGCTTGTTAGAATTCATGAGATGTCTGAGAATAATCTCAGCAGAGATTAAAAAAAAAAACTAAAATTGGTTTAGCTTTTTTTGTTTGTTTTTAGCTGTAGCCATGATATTACATTGGACTAATCTTCTGCTACCTCAAAAGTTGCAGTGCTGTTTTGTTCAAAGAGGAGGAAAAAGTTGGTCCTTTAAATGTTTGGTTTTGGAAGGAAAGTCAGTAGATAATCCCAGTATTTTTCAAGGACAGCTGTAACTAATGCCCTGCCTGTGTAATGTGCATGCAGAGTTTACATAAATACTAGGGGGTTTCGTTAGTGCCTGGCAATTATAGGGTAGTTGCTTTGTATCAGACTTGTTCTGGATTCGAGCAGTTCACCAGGGACTGTAGTCTGAGAAGCTGTTCTCTTTAGTTTCCCTGTTACCTGCTGAAAGGAAAAGAAGGACCACCTCGTAAAGGTGCCCATTCCCCTCAGCTTACTGTGGCAAAGATGCCTCTGGAACTTGGACCCACTAGAGACCATGCACAAAACCACCTTTGAGCATGTTGCACCACTAGAACTGGGTTTCTGCATTGATTTCTGGAAAGAATTTGGTAGCTGCATGGGCACAAAGCAAATTGTGTGACAAAGTAACAGTGAGTGACATTTGGTTGCCTAGGTCTGTAATAAAATACTTTGACTTTACCTCATGACAAAGCTGTGGTTTGGAGAAAGCTTGATCTCATGAATGCTTTTTCTTCAGTAAGCTAGATGGGAGCAGAGTTTGGGGGTTTTGTTACTGTGATCGATCTATGCTAATGAGTTGCTAGAGAGTAGAAAAATATATTCAGAGCAGTAAACCTTTACCACACCATGCGAGCGAGATGACATGGGTGAGGATGAATCAGTCTTGCAAACAGGCATTGTTAAATTATAGGGAATTGGGGCTTCAGCTACACTAGCCCATGCCGCATCTGAGAGTTGCACAGTTACATCGTTTGCACATAATGAGGGACAAAACAGGAAACCTAACCTTTATAGTGTTGTTACTGCTTTAAAAAAAGAAAAGGAGGTTCTAATGAGATGGTTTTTTTTATTGAAGCAGATCAGTGAAGTAGAATTTAGACCAACCACAGGCTGTCCTGCTTATTATCCAGTTAACCAAATATTCCCAGTAATTTGTGCCAGCTGTTGACAGTGTAGCAGCTGAGTAAGGAGCTGATTCCAAAACTCAGGGGAAGATCTTGATTCACTTAATTATCACAGTCTACAGAGTGGCCAGTGATCAGTGCATTCTTTAAGGTGCCTTTGGGTTTTAAGCAAACACTGGTTGTTTCCTAAAGGATGGTGGATATTACATAGAGAAACTTGCTTAACTGAACAGGTTTGGATTTTCCATCTCTTATCAAAGTAAATGGAATACACATCAAACTGTGGCTATTGTTCTATTGTGTTTTGAAAATACAATGTTTTGCTCATGTGTATTTGTTACATCCTGGTTTTTCTCCAGGAAAAATGTGTGATCTGAAGGTGCCATTTCTTTTAGTAATGATACAAAGATACTTTACTCCCACTTCTCTTTTTTTATCCTCCCATTGGTAAAACAAGCAAAGCTACTTGAATGAGAACAGAGAACAGCTCTGGCGTAACCCATTCTGTGGCATGGCCCTATGCAATTCTCTATTTTTCTTATTTTTCATGAGCCTTCAGGATAGTGTATGGGATGCATATAAGCAGAGGAATGTGCCTGTTCTGCAGTTGCCAGAAATAATATAGCACTGAAAATATTTTGATGCATTTTTCTTTAAGTTAGAGCACATATAGAATGGCCTGGGTTGAAAAGGACCATAGTGATCATCTAGTTTCAACCCCCCCGCCATATGCAGGCCCGCCAGCCACTAAACCATGCTGCTCAGAGCCACATCCAGCCTGGCCTTGAATGCCTTTTTCACCTTTGGGTGAAAAACTTTCTCCTAATCTCTAACCTAAACCTCCCCTGTCTTAATTTAAAACCATTCCCCCTTGTCCTATCACTATCCACCCTCGTAAGCAGTCGCTCCCCCTCCTGTTTATAGGCTCCCTTCAAGTACTGGAAGGCCGCAATGAGGTCTCCCCAGAGCCTTCTCTTCTCCAAGCTAAACAAGCCCAGTTCCCTCAACCTTTCCTCATAGGAGAGGTGCTCCAGCCCTCTGATCATCTTAGTGGCCCTCCTCTGCACCCGCTCCAAGAGCTCCACGTCCTTCCTGTGCTGGGGGCCCCAGGCCTGGACACAGTACTCCAGATGGGGCCTCACAAGAGCCAAGTAGAGGGGCACAATCACCTCCCTCTCCCTGCTGGCCACCCCTTTTTTAATGCAGCTTCTCGTCCACCAGGACCCCCAAGTCCTTCTCCGCAGGGCTGCTCTCAAGGAGATCTTCCCCCAGTTTGTAGAAATACCTGGGGTTGCCCCGACCCAAGTGTAGCACCCTGCACTTGGCCTTATTAAGTCTCATTGGGTTTACACGGGCCCACTTCTCCAGCCTGTCCAGATCCCTCTGGATGGCTTTCCTTCCTTCCAGTGTGTCGACGGCACCACTCAGCTTAGTATCATCCACAAACTGGCTGAGGGTGCCCTCGATGCCATCGTCTATGTCATTGATGGAGATGTTAAAGAGCACCGGTCCCAAGACGAACCCCTGAGGGACACCACTCATGACCGGCCTCCACCCTGACACAGAACCATTAATCATAACCCTTTGGCTGCGTCCAGCCAGCCAATTCCTAATCCATCGTACAGTCCATCCTTCAAATCCACACCTCTCCAATTTAGAGAGAAGGATGTGGTGAGGGACCATGTCAAAGGCTTTGCA
>WKFP01014364.1:1455021-1533995 GCA_011057875.1 Pterocles orientalis | reverse complement strand
AGGGTGGTGAGACACTGGAACAGGTTGCCCAGGGAAGTTGTGGATGCCCCATCCCTGGAGGTGTTCAAGGCCAGGCTGGATGAGGCTTTGGGCAAGCTGGTCTAGTTGAGGGTGTCCCTGCCAATGGCAGGGGGGTTGGAACTTGATGATCTTTAAGGTCCCTTCCAACCCTAATCATTCTATGATTCTATGATTCTATGATTCTATGACCTATTTGTCCAGAATATATTCTGAAAGTATATAGTAATAGCAACCCTGAGTTCACCCTGAAAATACCATGTGGTCTTCCGTCTTCATGCATAAGATTTTTAGGATATAAATGGCAAGATATATTAACTGCATAAGGCTCCAGCTCAATAGGGTGCTTAAGCACATGGCTGGTCCTATGCATGGGATGAAAATGGATGCTTTCACAGTGGGGCATAACTTGATTGAGGACGGAACTAGTTAATTTTTCTGGTTTGTATGGTTAGGTAACTTAACAGGTTAAGAGAGTCTGCATTTTTGAAAGTTGAAGAGCAGTACCACACTGAATTACAAAACTTTTGCAAGGACAAACCATTTCCTTGGGTGTCCTGAATAGGCATGTTAAGCAAACTGGAGAATCTCCATTTTTGAAGCGTTCAGTGACATCAAATGGTAAACTGTGAAATTCAATGTATCTGCCCTTGGGTGAAGAGCTGAATCTAGTTTTGTCGGTTTTTGAAGCTATAATTTCTAGAGAGTCTACATAATTTGTAGCAGAATGATTTTATCTAATATGACACAAATTTGTAGTGTACTGTGTTAATGTAAAAAGTAGCCAAGTACAGCATAATGTATCCCTATGGATTTGCTACTGGCTTTTTTTGTCTTAGCAGGGTGTGCCATTAGTGACCATTTAGCTTTTATTGCAGTACAGAATACAGATGATTTTGAAGAAGCCAATATGAAGGCATGTCATAAATGGTAAAGATGAATACATGCAGCAATTACTTCAGTTATTTGCTAGATTGTGACAAGATTACAGCAGTGCGTTACCTTTGAGTATTATTTTCAAGAGCATTACTGTATATCTGTTGCAAAATACAGTGTAGATTTTATAGTGAGTGAATGACTGAACTGTCAGCAGAGTATTTCTTAATTGTGGCTAAGCTCTTGGAAAGAACATAAAGAATAGTGAGAATAAGGATGTGTCTTCTTTTGAAGCGTTTCTGCCAATGATAGTTATGCAATGCCACAGTTTAAATGCTGCTCTTTAACTTTTGCAGGTTTCTGCAGAAAAGAATTGCAAAAGCATGTAAATGTCTTATTTCCTTCATAAGCCTTTGAAAGTAACCCTCCTGGGTCTCTTGCCTTTTGCTCTCAGCTCTGAACGGCGCTCCAGGGAGTTGGCATCTCTTATCAGAAATGAGCAGCCAGGCAAGGGGCAGCCAGCATATTTGAGAGACAATAATAGTGTGTTGGTCAAGGGCATCAGACAGGTACTGAAAGGTCTCTTGTTGTGTTAAACAAATGCTATTTCCTTCCTGGCTTAAGTGAGAGCTAATATTTTTTTTGTAAGCTTCTCTTTCAGCAAAAGAACAATAGGGATAAATAAGGCAACCTTTCCAGTGAGCGGTATGCATTAGATTATCATAAATCCACAGATCAAAAGTGCTGTGGTCAATGAGAACGGGCGTGGAAAGATTAAATAAAAGGCCTAATTGAAAGTGATGTCCCATGGTGGACAGAGGATTGACACAATATTGAGGAGATATAACCATGGACCAACTAGAAAGGGGAAGAATACAATGCACAGTACTTTTTTCAAAGGTTACAGTTCTGTTTGTACCAGTCACTGAGTGGTTTGTGTTTGTTGTGGGAATAAGAGAGGGCTAAAAGTATATTCTATCTATTCTTTAAAATACTGATAATTTATTGTTGAGACTTAATTATATACCAGTAAAATTCTAGGTTTTTTTAGAATCTTTTATTATAGCCTTTTAATTAAGAAATCAGAGACCTAAGGTTTAGATATACTTCTAGAAATTAAATACAATCATTGGCAGTACATCAATTAATCAAATGTATCCTGAGACTCTTAGATACAGGTTTTCAATCTGCATTGCTGAATGGTATTTAGTACATATTATTATGGCTTTCTGTTCTCAAATCTAGCAAACTCTGTGTTCTCTCACTTTCAACTAAACTCTTCTTAACTTTCCTGTCTGGTTTGTAGTGAATCAGTAAATGTCAGAATTTATTTTACTGAAGTTCCATTCAGGTATCTCAGTAGATGAAAACATTCGTGTCCTGATTTCCCTTGTGAGGGATGGTACCTGTTTGGTTGTTTGCTCCATCGTGTTTAACGGCTGAGCCTGGACAGCGAGCAGGATTGCCTCTTAGATTTCTTCTGACTGCTGCATTCTGGTGCAGAAGAAACTGCCTGGAGAAAGAGAGGAGATCATTATCTTCCCCAAGCAGCCGTGAGAGCTCAGGAACTGTCTAAGAGCACTGGATGGTGCAACCAGGACGGAGCTTTGCAGAAGGAGCTGAGGCTGACAGACTCTTATAAATAGTAGGGAGCAAATGTCACCAGGCTGCAGAGTGGACTGGGAAGAGATGTGCATATCTAGAAGGGACTGTTCGGAGCTTGTTGCAGCTGACAAAGCCATTGAAAGCTGACAGGCTAAGATTTTGCAAAGCTGAATGCAAGACCTGCCCAACAAGGACAAAGTGAGCAGTTGAGATGGATTTAAGCTGTTTAGCTTTTAAGTATGTTTTATTAATACTTAATAACTTAAAATCCCCTTTGCCGTCTTCAGTGTACCCATCTTAATGGAAAAGTACAGGCCAGGTGTTATGGTTTTGTGTGGGGGGGTTTTGTCTGGTAGCAGGGAGGGGTCACAGTAATGGCTTCTGTAAGTAGCTGCTGAAGGTTTCCCTGACTCGACTGCTAAGGGTACCACCGACCTCACCCCTGTGAGAAACTGCTGGAAGTTTCCCCAGCTCCAGGCTGGACCCAGCCCAGGCCAGTGAGCCGATGGGCACCTCTGCGAATGACATATTGAAGAGCGGTCATGGAACAGTGGGGTTGGCCTCATTAGGATAATAAGTTGAAACCAGTTAGTGAGTATAGGATGAAATCAAGCTTCTAGGTTCTCTTCATCCCTTTTTATTTCTCCTCTGTTTTTCCTCCTTTATTCTGCTTCTCACATTTTCCTGCAAAGAAAAGTTTTCAGTCTTGTATTTGACCTGAAGTCTTGATGTTATAGACTGACTACCAGGCATTTGCTATCAGATGCAATACAACGAGTAACGAATGAAAATTTTAAGGGAATAAAGACAGTTTACTTGGTCTTACAATGAATTCATCATTGATTTGTAGATGTGCGTCTCCTTTCCTGTTACCCATCCCTTTGAAATCATTGAAATGTCATTCACTCTCCCTCATAGGTAACAAATCTTTGATAGTACCATTAAACAAAGTTCAACATTATTTTTAAATCAACTTTTGCTGGATCGTAGGGTAAGGCTGAATATAAATAATGAAAATGAGAGTTTTTTTAGGATAATTGGACTATGTTGAACAAGAAAAGAAGCACTTGTGAAGGACTTTAAGGAAGATTAAAGAGTTCTACAGTAATAGGTAAAAGCAGCTGTTTTTTAAACTTAAATTTACTAAGGTTTTTGTATGATTAAATGATCTGTTTCCCAAAGAGTTGTAGCAAAAAAAATGTTAGTCAAATGTTACCAATTCCAAATTAGGTACTAAGGAAAGCACAGGAAACAAAATACTGACGAAAATTTACTTGTACTTGATAACTACTCCCCTCACTGCTTTCCTTGTGGTGTTGGGAACGACAAAACCACAGTATGGACATACAGAAGGGGCAAGAGTTTGATGCAGGTGTTATGGATTAAAGTGGAAGAACAGCAGCAGCACACAGGGACTGCTTGCCTAGGGGACCATGAAAGTCATACAAAATAGACTGTCCTGAAGGGCTGCAGGAGTCAACATGTCTGGGACCTTAAGAAAAATTGCTTCTGTCCAGATCTGGACAGAATGTGCCCTTTGCATAGGGTTCTGATCTAGGAGTTCTGAATCAGCTGATGAGAACATATGCATTTTGAAAAAACAAAAGACTGGGCACAGAGTCTTTCCTCTAAAACCGTGAGAAAGTTGAATGCAAAATGCTTATGTGAGAAGGCCAGTGATAGTGGGTTTTTTTTCCTTACACTAATTCTTTTGAAGAAAATCAGAGGAGGAGTGTTTACAAATTATCGTTCTGTATTGTTCATGGTAGTAAGTATGGATTTGGGGGATTACATTCAGGATCTCTCTAGATCTACAGCTAAGAAATGCAAGTGGCGGATTTGTAACTGAAAATTGTTTACTTCTGGTGAACAAAGAGGAAAGCACTAATGAGTAACACAGGTACTGGAGATGAGTGCTGACATCAGGACAGCTATCAGTGTTGGTGCTATGTCGCCTTTATATCTGGCAGTTGGGCAAATTGTGTTGACTTAATATAATGTAGTTACATTTCAGGAAGAATTTGAGCATAATGCATATTGAAATTGAGGTTTGTGGTCTTAGCTCTCCGGCTCACACGATTCCTCTAGCGAGTAGCTGCTTTTCATCAGTGAACAGGCATCTGAAATAAATGACAGTATACTTAGTGGTTGTCATTTCTAATTTTTGTTGCTTCAGGATATTGATTTCTGCTCTTAGATCTGTGATCGTACTTCTTGTTAATCAGACAGCATAAAGGATGAATATATGGGACTACTCTGTCTGCTGAGAAAACATCTCTACTGCTGGGACCTTTGCTGATAATTGCATTGATACTTGTATGTACTGCAGCTTAGGCCCTGGAAACAATCCTTTATTAGCTAAAAGAAGGATTGGCCCAGCTACTACACTCCTCCTTGCATGTAGCCTCTACTTGATAATTTAGCATAAAACTTTGACACCTTTGAAAGCAGCCCCCACTCATCTTTTCAACTTGTACTTGTCTGTGTATTTCCTTGTCATAGGTTTTTTTCTATTAATTTTTTAATACGGCTGTTACAAAGAATAGAAAATATCCAAATTGCAAGAAACATAACCTGATTAATTGTTTTAGAGTTATATGGAGAAGGAAGAGTGGAATAAAGTCAGATAAAGTTGTTTCCACTGATACCTTCCATAAATACTTTAGTTCTCCTTGTCCTAGTTTTATTTCTTCAGAGTGCTAGTTTGAATATTTCAGGCAAGAATTTGATTTTATTTAATTTCATTATTCTAACCTGCTTTAAAAAAACAAATAGATGAAACCAACAACAACATACAACCCTATAAAACCGCAGGTACAGCATCCAGTAAAAGAAAGTTCTTTCTCATCTTCCCTAGCTATGGACACTTGACTTGGCAGTCTTGTAAACAGCAATCTAATCTAGGAAAAATCTTGGGATCAGAAGGAAAAAGTACCCCAAACCTCTGTGGAATAAAAGTATGTACAAAGGGAGTTAGTGCAGAATAAGTTATTGTGTTTTCAATTTTCACTCTTGCTTTTGTTACGCCAACTTTCCTCTATAGACAGGTTTAAGGGAAGGATAATTTAAGGACAAAACTCAATTTTCAGAAGGGAATGGGATTTAACAGTACAACTGTCATTACAGTTTGTGAGCTGCATGTAAAGACACTGAGAGTTTTATAGCTTACATTTTTAATGCAGCTGTGTTTAAAATAAATATCTTTTTTATATTCTACTGCAACATCAATTTTATATCATGTGGAAATAGGCTATTTTACCTTCTATTTAGGCATATTCTTAGATATCATTAAAAATAACATTTTAAGCCAGATCATGTGACAAAATGTCAGCTAAATGCATTGTTGGTTATCAGGCTGCTTCTTCAAGCCACTTTCTCAAAAAGAGGACTATTTCTTGTCATAGGAGCCTGTGGATACAACTAGTTTATGCATTGTTTCTGTTCCCTTGCCACCCATATTTTTATCCTTGTTTTCTCCAACAGAAAGGAGAGCCAAACTGCAGTATTCTTTCTCCCGAAACCACAGAGCAGCTGACCTTTGAGATTCCTCTGAATGACTCTGGCTCTGCTGGACTTGGTGTGAGTTTAAAAGGCAACAAATCTCGGGAGACTGGAGCTGATCTTGGGATTTTCATCAAATCTGTTATTCATGGAGGTGCTGCTTTTAAGGTATGGAAGGAACACATCAGACAATGGCTGCGTTAGAGTTCTGAAGTTTCTGTCTTGAGTACTGAATCTCACTTGATAAGCATTCTAGGAACAAATACCTTTTTGTCACTCGTTCCTTTAAGTGAACTGCAAATCTACTGAAATTTTGTCCCAAGATTCTAGTGTCGTGTGTAGTAGGGTTTGCCACAAGGAAAGTGAATTTGTGGAAACCTTGTGGGAGCATTTGGATGCTGCAGGAAATGGGGAAGAGGAAAAAGCTAAGGGTGTGTGGGTATGAGGAGAGGCTGCCTTCCAGCTTCCCCATAGCACACAGAAGTGCATGGGAAAGTTTACGAGCTGCTGGGCTCAGTGACAGGGAAGTCAGATTCCTACATTGATTGTCTATCTGCATTGCTTTTGGTCCTCCCATAGTGATACAGGCAGATCCATAAAAAAGAATCAAAGACAAACTTTTTTACAAAAATCAGAAATTGACAATTCTGTGAGGTTAAGGATTATGTGTTTAATTTAAGCTGTAAATTAAAAGCTAGCTCATCATTTTATTTCTCTTTTTATTCAAAATATTTTTTACTATTGTAGTAAGAATGCGACTTGGCTGAGCCAGGCATCAATTGTGCAGAACTTAACAATTGTTCCTGAAGTGGATTAAATTGGTAAATGACAGCATTATGAATTGTTCTGCACCCTCTAAGGACTGTATAAGGACTCCTGTACATTTTTATGATTAAAAAGTATTTGAATTATTTTCTAATGTTTAGAAAGTCTGTTGACCGCATTTTTTTCCCAAATAAAACTTGAAAAAGGTAACTTTCCTGAAATTAGAAACAAAAGTCTTAATCTTTCAGGGCTAGTATGTTTAACTGTTGTGGATCCATAATATGATTTTTTTTCTCATGTGTTATCTCAGCAATTTCTCGCAGTTCTCTTTTCTGTAAATACCTTTTAATTCGGTGTATTTAAATTCCTCTAGTGACGTCCGTCTACTGAGTAGGACAATTCACAGCATTGAAATTTTCATGATCATCTATTTACAGCAGCTGCTAAATAGCAATAATCAAGGGTTTAACTTTGATGTGAATGTTTAATACTTCCCTGCTTCTATTATTTACCTATCCTAGTCCCGCAGTTATTACAAAGCTCAGATCTGTATAACTGAGGCTGGTACATGCAGTTCAGAACACTGTGACTAACACAGGGCTAAGTGACAAGTGAGTAAGCTCACCTACTTGATGTATATCAGAAATGAGTTACAGCAAGACTGGCCAAATTAGGGATGGATAAACTCAGTTTATGTGCATGTCTGCTAGTACAACTCATTTTACTGTGAAAATTGGGCTGCACTCCTTGCTTTCCCAGCTCTTTGTTCCCTGAGTAATTGTCCACACCAGTTGCAGTGACAGTGTATGTTGCCACGAGTTGTTTTGAATAGCAAAGCTTATGGAGCCATATTGTAGCAGCTGGCTACCTGACTTGTCACATCAGACACATAAGACAACCCTTTCTAGCTCTGTGTTCACTACTCTCTTCTGCCACAGTTACTCCAGAGCAGTTAATTTAGACTTCAGGGGTCTGCAGACTAATAAATCAGGAATTCTGTGCTCACACCTATGTAAACAGGCAACTGGCGTGAGGGAAGATTATTTTGTCTTGTGATAACGTGTGGTCCTGTGACCTGTTCCCTGTTCTACTTCATTATAACCCTTTCACCAACTAGACCTGTGTAGTAATAGATCTGAGTGTGGGCTCCGGAGCAAATGAGATAGTAGCTGGGGCTCTAGCTTCAACCAGAACTGTTCAGAGAATCTTTTCTGTATGTTTTATACGAGTACAGTCATCTTGGCAGTGTCTTAAGAACCAGAGTTTACTGTTGCATATGAATGGACAACAGCTGTCTTTCTTCTGTCTAATGACCTTTATATAGACAAAACATAATTAGTGGGTATTAACAATTAATACAATTTCTTCTATAAAGTTAAAAAGTGTGCACATATTTGTGCATAAATATTTAAAGATGTCCTTACTGTCCGTATTTCAAATGTCTTCTTGTAGCAAGTTTTTAAATAAAAAGCCTTTCTTTCCAGCTGGTAGTTGTCCAGAGCATTTTCCCATGCTATTCATTGTAACTCTCTGAAAGGGACTATTATGGATTTAGACATGTGCGTTTGCTTTTCAGTGTACAAAGTTTTCTTGGGAAACTATCACAGGAAGAAATCATAATGCTCACTGACATGAGAATTCTCTCACTATTTCTCACTTTTGCATTTAGAGTTGAAATTTGTTCTGATTTTGTGATATAATGCCAATATAAGGGGGAGCTTTATCCCCTTGTCTGTACAGTCACCACTTGTCTTCAAAAGAAGACGTACTACACTGAACTTCAACACATCTGTTCCACTGCTGAAGTAAATGCTCAGTCCTTCTAATACAATGTAAAGGTTTTGGTACACTAAATTTCTTTCACCAGTGTGTTTTTTAGAATGAAGAGTTACATATGAGGTGCAGACAATTTTGGTTGGTTACTGTTTTCCATTATTGGTCTGAACCAAAGGTCTGAAGAGAGGCCAACATTTTTTAGTGTTTTGTGAAACGTTAATATGCTAATGTAGCTCTGAGGTGTTAGTGGCATTGTGAAGTACCGTAAGGAAGTTGTAAAACAATATGAGGGAAAATTGAAGTCTTTAATTCTATACTTTATATTTTTTTTTGTCCTAGCTAAAGATTTTAGAAAGTATCAATGCATCTTGTATCATACATGCTACAGTAAGACGCAGTGCCTTTTGCTACAAAACCAAACAAAGTAAAAATGTCTTCGTGTTCCTAGATGGTGTTCTGACACTGTGTCCTGCAGGAGTAAAAACTGTTGTTTTTGCTGATTGAACCGTCATGTCTCTTCTTAACCTCCTTTTGTAATTTTTTAAGTGTCTATTTTTTTATCATCCCTAAGATAAAGAGATTTCTAGACTACTTGATATTTATAATTACACAGAGCCTTTCGTGTGAAGAAAACTAACATTTGACCGAGTTTAAATGCATCATCTTTCTCCATAGCTTTAGGGATTTCATCTCAAGACATCTTGGCTTTTCACTTGTGATGCATTCCTGATGCTCAGGTACTTGCTGTCTACTGCAGCTGAAATGCAGCAGAGCCATTATTAGAAATAATGGAATATTTTCTGTGTGTGCATTTGTTCAAATCAAACATGATGTAGCTTTAACTGTGGTGGGACTTCTGAGTGCTGTTGCAGTCAACATTGCTTGTTGTGTGCAGTGGATGGAAAATTGGATGATTCCAGTAAATGCCATCAATGACATTTCTCTCTGAAGGCATTCCTTGATGTAATAAGGGAAATAACTAGGTGTTCTTTGGTTAAAAACAGAAGTCTATGAAGAACATGGCATTCTATCTCCTTGCTGTACTGTAAAAAGCATGAGTGTGGTAGGTTCTACCCCTTGCTGTGAGTCTCCATAAAAACCCAGCATTTTTTGAATAACCAAGGGAACACTAACTTCCCCCTTTATTAGAATAGCTCACTTGCGGTTTCAGATATGATATTTGAAAACTGTTTCGCTGAAATGCCAAATGTTGTTTTTCTACTCAGAAGCCACAAAGAAACCTACCTTTCAGAGACGAAAGAAAAACTGTGTTAAAACAACATTCAGCTTGTTCTGAGCCAAGCAGATTGTCTCAGTTCAGGCTTCTAAACCAGACCGTAACACCAGGGATGTGAAAATCTGTGTTTGGAAACTGTTCAAATGTTGGGATTTTATTTTTCAATCTTTAAAATAGCAAAAAGTTTTTCTGTGAAATAACTTCTGCCTGAGTGTGTGTGAAAGTGTTCAGCTGCCTTCCAGCTACCTTGTACAGGTGACTTAGCAAGTTCAGTTGATCAGTATTTATAAAGCATGCACACCTTTTTTCTCCAATAATAGTTGAAGTGTTGAATTCAAGCTGAATTTTGCATTTAAGTGGAGCATGTAACAGAGTGGAAAGAAGGGAGGTGTATCAAAAGAAGTTCTTTAAGAACTGACATTATTAAAATAAAAATAAATACAGAGTTTTGTATAAAAGTATTACAAGGCAAATTAAAAATCAGGCCAATTCAGAGCTTCCTGAGAATGCAGTGATTTATTTAAAAATAGGTGTTGTATTCAGGACAGTTGCATATTCAACAGCTGTAGTCATGACAAGGTGCGTTTGACACTGTGTGTATATACTTTACTAGGAGGTTTTAATGGATATGTATACATAGGTGTTTATCCAAAGAAAGGGGGAAAAAAAAAAATAGTGCAAGAACCTGTGGGACCATAGGAGGAGGATACGAAGACCTGTAAAATTTGCAGTGTCTTACAGAAACTCACAAAAAGTAGAATCTTTTTCCTCTACCTTCTGTTGCTGTGAATGGCTCCATTCATTTCAGCAAATTTTGATAGAACGCAAAGGAATTGCAACATGTGCAAATAATAAAACTCCCTGTTCAACAATATTAACTCTTCTCTCCCTAAACTTTAGCATGTGTGATGGCATCATTTTGTATGTAGAGAAAGGGTGTGGTTAACCTATTGACTTTGGCTGTGTGAAAATTTATGTTGGCATGAAGTATTCAGCAGAGAGGTGGGAGAGATTTCAGTATCTCCTCCAAATGGCATTGCTGTTTCCTATCCTCCATTCCCATACCCCCCCTTCCCCCCCCCCGAAAGTTTTATTTCTCTTAATTTTCCTCGCTGAGTGACTCATCTCCCAATTCTGTCTTTCCATCTTTTTGTCCCTCTTGGTTTATTTTGGATTCTGGTATATGCTGGTTTTCAGCTCCAGGGCTATTCATACTCTGTTGTGTGTATGATTATACCCAGTTCCAGCAAAAATAACACTTAAGAAAGCTGGGTTTGTCACAGCTACTGTAACTTTCTTGAGCACGAATGACTTAGACTTGGCAGCTATTCTGCTATTGCGTAGAATAGTTAATTGAACATCTTAGTGATAGAAAAAATAAAAATCGGAAAGTATATGTATTTTAGATTAGTCAGATGCATGAAATATGTAAACACTTTGGACGAGTGCCTTGTCTTGTGAAGAGTGTGTAATGAGCCTATGAATGAATCAGACTCATTTTATCTAAGCAATGTGTTTCTTCCAAGTTCTTTCCTTGCTATTCTTTCTTCACTGTCCTTCTGTATTGCATGTTTTGAGTTTCTTACTCTTTCTCTTCCTTCTTTGAGGTCTGATGCCAAACTGATAATTGTGAACTTGACAATCTTTAAAAGAAACTCTTGTCTCTTAATTAAATAGACTTTATTTTTTTGTTAAAGAAAGAAAAGTTCATGGTACATGCTTTTATGAAAAGAAATAAATCACAGCTAATAATGAAAAAGCAGTAGGGTTCCTAAATCACAAAATAGCAGCATCCACAGTTTTGTTACATTACTACAAATGTGAATTAACCTTGGCAATGAAACAAAATTACTGGTTTCAAAGCATAGGCTACTTGATATGGCTCAACCCTAATTTTGTTACTGGCAACAGATTTGGGTGTTAAAATACATGGATGGCATTAGTTAGAATAAGGATACTTAAGTCTTAGTGACCGTTCTGAATTGAGAACGCTACCCCATAGTGTGGCATGCTTATTGTGGCAAGATAGATGCTAGTGAGACTGTAAGACAAAATTTTTGGAGATGTTTCTTACCAAACCCTAGTAGCAGATGATAATGCATGGAAAATATTTTGTGGTACTCCTTCACAGTTGCACTGCAGATACTAACAGCTATGCGTGGGTCCTTTTAACTAACCAAAAGCTCCTGTTCCTGGTTTTTTTTTAGAACTGATGCAAATTAAATTGTACATGCAAGAGAAACAGCAGAATGTGCATGCACTTCTATGTTTGTAATTCCCCTATGAAGTCTTCCCAAAATGTAGTAAATGGAGGGAAGAAAAGGTCAATTAGTGGACACAAAGATTATTTTATTTTTTTTTAAAGACCTGGTACTGTGTAGTCTCTTGTTTTGTAAATTTTAGAAGGCATTGTCTGATTGTGGGCATCTTGCTTTCCTGTATGTAGCACCTCTGCCTAATAATTCTTGTTTTGTTAAAAAAACATTTTGTTTTTATTTCGTGCTTGTAGGATGGTCGTTTGCGAGTAAATGATCAGCTTGTTGCAGTAAATGGGGAGTCACTTCTGAGCAAGTCAAATCATGAGGCTATGGAAACACTGAGGCGCTCCATGTCCATGGAGGGGAACATTCGTGGGAGGATCCAGCTGGTAGTTCTCCGGAGACTAGAGGTGCAGACAGAGGTGAAGCAGTAAATGGATTTATTACATAAATGTCTTCCCAGTTCCAATGTTTTTGCATACAAGAGATGATGACTAAAGTCGTGGTCACAGATAGCTCCTCCTGGCAGAATGAAGTATTGACTTCCTGGAGTTAAGATTCACACAGTGTTTCTGGTTGATATCTCATGGTCTTGCCGTTGCTGTTGAGACAAGGCTAGAAGTTGCCTCTTATTTTAATTTGACAAGTGTTAGAACAAAGGCAAATGTGGTCCAAAAATTGTTAATTTAGGATTAATGTGTTGATGTAGTTTTGACTGCTACCTCCTTAAAGCAGTAGCTGGGATACAGACGATTGGAATTATTCTGACTTCATTTGTTGTCATGACCTTCAAGGAATTAATATTTTACTTTCCTAATCAGATGAAGGCTACCCCTTCAGAATGGATTTCTGAGTTGATTAACGTAAAACTTGCTTAAGTAAGGTAACAAAATAACAGAAGAAAGAAATTTTAATGGTTATGTTTTCTAGACCTCATATAAATTGATGTTTGCCAATCACTTTTTTTGAAAGTGATTGGTTTTATGATCTCTCTCTTGCTCCCCATCTTTCATGCATGCACACACATATGCACACTCTTTCTTCATCTTTCTATAGATATGTATGTATACTGGCTGCCCTTACTACTCACCCTAGTTTTAATTTTGACCCTTGAGTAAATATTTTAATAATTTTTCAACATTTTTCCATTTCCTTAAAATAAAAATACATACAAGTGGATTTGTGCTATGAAAGGTTGTAATAAATCCCATCATAGAATTCTAAGAGATGATTTCAAGCTTCTTATTTAATAAACATTGCTGGAACATTCTAAAAGATTAAGAACAATAATATTTTCCTGATAGTTTTCTATTTTATTTACTACTATCGTTGATTGAGAAATAGGTATAGAAGTATATTACTTTCTGAATATTATGTGCCAACTTTGTTAGGAGGACACTTTGCAAAAGCATCACTGATATCAATTGTGGCAGGAAAATAGGAAAAATATTCATTAGCAATTCTGGAATATGTTAGAGGAAAATACTTTTTTGCCTTCCTTTTCTATCTGACATTGCAGTATGCTGTAAGGAAGAGTTATAAAATACATGTCATATTTATTGCATACTCTTGTGATGTAAGACAGATATCTCACCTTCAAATAAAGCTCACTCCTGCAAGTTTTCTTCGTTCAACAAAAGCCAACATTTAAAAAAAAAATTCCAATGAAACATCAGATTGACCTAATAAAAGTATGAGGCTGCTTTTTATAGTTAAGTGTATAGTTTTGTATATTATCCAGATGTATGAAAGGTAAATAATCTTGACTCATGCCCTATGAAGAATGCATAATGAGGTCTTGATTGAATCAAATTCATTTTAGACAGGAATTAATTTTTATAGGGTAGTCTTTAGGGTCAATTGTAATTCCATTTGAGTCTGGAGACCATAGCAGAAATGGGTTGTTGCCCATTCTTTCCTTTACCAAAACCAGCTTCCTGAGTACTGCATCTCAGCTTGATAGAAGGGAGAATACGTTTAGAAATGCATTATTGGTTTTATTGGTCAGGACACTAATGGAGGTCTTCCATGACAGCTATGTTTTATAAGCTGAATACTCTAATTAGACTGGTTACTGATCAGTTGTTGGGACATTGATTGTGTCATTTATCAAAGAGCTGGAAAGGCAGATTTGTTGTTGCCAAGTTAAGGCTCCCTAGCACACTGGGTACCAGTCTCTAGTGTGGTAGCAGTTTGGATGTTGCAAGGCTTCAATTTAGCTAGCAGTGTCTGTGAGAAAGCAGTAAATGTGGACCTCATGGCGTAAGGAATCTTACGTAATAACTAAACAATTTCCAGTAACCAGAAGGAACATAATTGTCAGTGGCTGTGCGGTATGTGTGTTTCTGCACAGAGGTTTAAAATAGCCTTTTCCAATGGCTTTTGCTGCCCTGAGGAGGAATGTTCTGCACATCCATTGAGGTGACACTTGTAGCCATATTGTTGCAATGAGCATCCCAACCTTGATTTGTGTTCTGAGGTGCATTTTTTTGCCATTTTATTATTATTATAATTTTATTGTTATTAATTGGTTATTATTTTTATTATTTTATTAAGCTTGAAAGACGGGTTGCAAGGTGATGTAACACACTGTCCTTTCTCACACGTTGGTTTGCAGGCAATCACTTGCCAATGTATTAAACCTCTTGCATTTTACAAAGCAATTATATGGGTAAGATACATACATTTCTTCTGTAGATGTGGCTGTGAAATTTAAGGAATGATATATTTAGTGTAACATTTGCTGGCATAATGAACATGCACTTTAAAAATAGAAGCCAGTTGGAGGCCCCTTCAAAAAACAGATATAAAATCGCAGAAACCATAAAGGTTATTTTGAAAACTAGCCACAATATTCCCCTGTGTGGGTTTTCTGTTTTCCCTGAATAATGAGTACAGAAACCTCTCTCTGGGTCTGTCTCAGTTTTAGAAACTGAGATTTTTTTTTTAATTTTTTTTTCCCCCTTTTTCTTTTGAGCAACTGCTCAGGAGAATAAATTAGGCGATATGGCATGTATGGGGAGGGGGGAAATGTCTCGAAAGAAAAACTGAGTGGAGGTGTGACAGGAGTTTGTTTAGCTGCTAGCCAGAAGACCTGCGTTTGGGAGTTTGGTGTAACTCCTGACTTGCAAAACTGCGCTAGTGTGTGATCGTCAGAACATATGTACTCAGTCTCTGAGAGAAGGGAACCAGCTGGCTGGCAGAAAAATACCGTTGGCATTGCCCATGTTCTTGTGTTGACAATGTCACAAGCTGCCCTCCCAGATGGAGAATTTGAATGAAGCCAGTTGTGGGTCATAAAAAAACAGTCTTAATTTTTGTGCATCATTCTTAATGATTGTTATTGCTTAGATATTGTCTTATTTCATTGGCAGCAAAAATAGTCATTTTGAAGATAACTTTCAGTTTTCTTATTTGAAAAGAAGCAATGTACATGAACACATTACATCACTACTCTATTTGTGCACTTTCTGTAGTGATGGCTGATCTTCTGCATTGTTGAACATTTAAAATTTTTTTGTTCCAATGTGTGGTTCTGTTTTTCCCTTAGGAACGCTCTGACCAGGGAGTCTTTCAAAAATCAGCCTTTGACGGGAGTCATAATTTCACAGCTGCTTCCCGACGCAGTGATACTATTCTTCAGCAATTGGTAACATGCAGTCCTCAGGAAAGAATAAAAGGTAGTCTCTAGATATCCTTCTCTGCACAAAAAGAAAGTGCTTTGTGTGGTGGTTTTTGGTTTTGGTTTTTGTTTTTGGTTTTGTTTTTTTTTAAATCCACAGCCACTAGAATAGCAGTTAATTGGAGTAAGTGCACACTGTGTTACTACGAGGCTTGAAGATGCAGGGAGGGTGGGAGAGCTGACTCAGAACTTGTGAATTTGATTCCTGGCACAAATTCCAGTTTAAGTAACAGTTTCTAGCTCGCTGCCCCAACATGTAAGGTTGGATAAAAAACAAATGACGAGTGCAAAATATATATTGTCAAAATGTTTATTTTCTGTATATCTTTAATGAGTACGATGATTTTTGCATTGAATTCTCAGACTCTGTCCCAGGTTATTATATGCTAAATGAATTTATTTAAAAGAGTGATATTCATAAAGTACACATGCTTATTTTAGACTTAAAGGTAAAATTTTGTTCAAAGGTTCGAAACATTCCCTTAATATACAATCTGGAATTATATTAATGAACTCATTAAAAAAAATTGTTAGCCATGTACGTTGTAAAAGAAAACTAAATGCATGGGCATACGCAAGCATATAAGTAAGAGCTTTTAAGACCACTTATTTTCCTGTCATCTTTCATTTCTGATACTATACTGTCTGTCCAATTTGTACCTGACTCAGCAAGATACTAGTTATTTGAAAAGCTTAAGTATTTGAGATGGTCTTGACCTCTATCCTTTTAAGTGTGCTCTAATCCTTCAAGCCAAACACATACTTAAATACCTTCAAGTAGGAAAAAAAAGATTTTCTTTTATGTAGTTGAATTATGCATGATTTTTCCCACTTCCATAGACAGTGGAATCTGGGTGGCCTGCAAAAAGTGTATTTCATAGGCTGCTGTGATGACTGTGTGCAGTACTTTTAACCAAAACCAAAGAGCCCGTATCTGTAAACCTCAAGAGAAACTCTCATATAATTTGGGAGTAAATCGTTTGTGTTGACTTCCATATTTTGACAATGTGACTCCAGGCAAAGAATTTAGATATAGACTGAAGCATTGTAAATATTCAAAAATCAGATCCTTTTGTTTAGATCTACTTTATTTTTCTCTTGTATGGAATTTGTGCTGATTCTGTAGTTACAGGAGAAAAGGGTCATCCTTGGGGTTAGCCTGCCCTGTAGCCATTACCAAAGGATCAGAAAGCAGCAAATACCTTTAAACACTTCCTTTAAAAACATAAAGGCAACTGCTCTGGAGACACTGATACACGTGCATGGCAACAGGTAACTTGTCACTTAAAGTTTGAAACAAAATACATGGAAGAGCTGTACTTTAACGTAAGGATTCTCCAACTGTGATCCAAAAACCAGGATGATTAGTTGCAGCTCATTCGGAAAATTGTTTTCAGTAGACATCTTTTTAATTAAAGAATGATGATGATAAGAAGGCATTATAGCAAAAAAATGTGGTGGCCTTGGAAGAGAATGTGTGTGGGATGGGGAAAGGATGCTCTGGAGTGCTGCTGAGGGCTATTGTAAGGGAGGGTTTGGCATGGCTGGGGCTTAGCCATGGCCTGGTGGGAGCAGTTTGGTGGACAGCAGGTGACAAAGATGTTTCTAGCACTTACTAGAAGTATCATTGTATTGCAATTTCTGTTGAAGATTTGGCATTTGATGAGTAAAATGTAAGTGATTTTGATGGAGAACTGCACAGGCACTTTCAGCAGCAAGGTGTCTGCAGTAGGGCTCCGATCTGATATTTTCTTGGTGAAAGACACTTTAGGCTTACAGTAGTCCTGCACATTGTAGAAATATTTCTCTAATTTTGAAACTATGTATTAATTATTATTGAGCTCATACTTACTCAGCTTTCCATGTGAGCCTGCCACTTATTTCCAGTCAGTGGTTCAAATTTTTTTTGGCGTTGTTTCTGACAAAGTTCTGTCCTCAGTTCTTCGAGGCATCTGTACAGGCAAAATGTTACACCTGTGTACAACGTTCATTTAATTCAGTTGGGAACTTTAGGTTGTGTATTTGCTTAAGGATGTGAGTCACAGATGTGGTGAGCTTCTTGTGACAGGAGGGAACAGTCCCTTGTACACTTTTACAGTGTACTGTCCAGATCTTGGATGTACGAGTCCGGATGGTACTTTTTCACAAAGAATAATAAAAGTTAGGAGAGGTTTTTAGCATAATACAGAATCTAATGTAAGAATTTAATGACAGGAGCTGTATTACATTTCATAAGGTGTCACTTTCTCAATTAATGTTTTCCAATAAGTTATTTCCAGTATTATTCACTGCTCTTACTAATAAAATTCTTATAAAAGCTCAGCAAAAATACACTGAAGCTTGGCCTGCTAATATTGCTGTCTAAGAGTCTTTTTTATTATACATGAGCAAGAAAAGTGGTTATAGCCAAAACATTACATTCTGTCTTGCCTGTGGATATTTAAAAAAGGGGGCAGGGGATACCGATCCGGTATTGAAATGCCAGTGTTTGCTCTGGTTTTGCATGAATAATACTTGTTGCCTTCAGGTCCTCACTTCTTTTGCTGCCAAGCTCTTGCACTGATTCAGTGGTTTTTAGAACATATAAAGCACCAGCAGCTTTATATTTCTGGTATTGAAAGATTACTGGAATGTGTTTCGTTAGAGGTTCTTATATATTTCTCATAACCCTACATTATGTATGGTTAGAGGGGAAATGCTGTCATCTCTCTGGTTAAATGGTAAAATAATCATGAACTCTCTATTACCACAGTCTGCCAAGTCTTCATAGTTGTACAAACATCTCTGTTTTCATATATGTGTGATAATGTCAAGATAGAAAATTGAGAAGTGAAATTTTAAATTAATGTTTAAATTTTGCTTGCAAGCTTTACATGTGTCTTTCAGACAGACTCATTTATTGTCCTAAACTGTTTAATATCTGAAAATTCAGTATGTTTTGTTTGGTGACTTAGCTGTTCTTCTGATTACTCTGGATCTGTTAAGGTCATTTCCTGAGGTCTTGAACATGGAGCCACTGACTGCCTCTTAGGTTAAATGCTCTCTTTTGCTTCTGCTCTCATTTTGGTGGGAGCTATTGTCCCTTGTGATCATTCCCGATTTGCTCAGGAAGTCTGACATTTTCCTGTGTGTACTGTTTGTGCACTGCAGGAAGAATGCCAGTGGTAACCAGTCACCAAATGGCCTTTGTGAAATGACATATCAATTACTGTGGATTGAAATTAATGTAACTACGTGATACGCTCAGTCTCTCCAGCTGTGGCTATCAGAGGCCCCTCAAAGAGGGTAAGGCACAGTGGAGGGTGTGGTGGACCATTGTGCCACTGATACCTCTTTAACTTTTAGTTCATTTCTTAATACTTTTTTAAAAACTGGTTTCCAAAGAATCCTCATGGCAATGAGTTCTATTATTTAATTACACAGAAAAAAAATACTACTTTGTGTTAGTTGTAGGTATGCTACTTGATAGTTGCACTGGGTGCCTTCTAGTTGCTGTGCAGGAGACAGCGAGAGCGTCTTTTTCACCGTATGCATAGCTTTCACAATTTCATAGACTCTTCTTGTATCCCCTTTTATTGCTGCTTATTCTAAACCAAAGAATCCTAGTCCATGTTCCTTGTAGGAATATTGCTGCATGTGTCCAACTACCCTTGCCACCTTTTCAATATGTTTATGAATTCTTGTCCTGGGTTAAGCTGAGACAGAGTTAACTTTCTTCATAACAGCTAGCAAGAGGCTATGTTTTGGATTTGTGCTCAGAAGAAAGCTGATAAAAAGTGACGTTCATGCGGCTGCCAAGGTCTTTCAGCTTCTCTGGCTGTCTGCAAACAGGAGAAGCTGGGAGGGAGCACAGCCCCAGTTACTAGCCCAGGATTTGATCTTAGGTTTGGGATTGAGACCCAGAGTGGCCAATAATCTATTCCATAATATGCATGTCATGCCCAGTATATAGGTGAGGCCCCTCCGGAAGATTGGCCTTTTTGGTTCCAGATCTCTCTTGCTCCAGGTCATCTCGCTCCAGGTGGTCACTCTCCCAAGGCATTCCCCTCTCCCCTCCCCTCCCCAGCTCTTGGTCTGGGACTCTCAGACTGTTGTCTCCATTCCGTGAGTGCGGTTTCAGGACTCTCCCTGCTCTGGGATCATCAGCTGGGAACTGGCTGAGCCTTGGTTATCAGGTGGGGGGGACAGTATCACTGTGTATCACTCATTTGTATACAGTATTATTTTCAATATTGTTGTAGTTTACTTATTAAATTGTTCTTATCTCAACCCACGAGTCCTTTTTTCCCTTTACCCCTTTAATTCTCTCCCCTACCCTCGGATGGGGTGGTAATTGCGTGAGTGGGTGTGTGGTTTGGCCCCCAGCCACGGGCAAACCCATCACAGTTATAATACATGCTCTTTCAGATAGGAAGAATGAAACCGTAGAAGCTGTTTAAAAACCAGTCACACCATTAACTCTGAGTTCCAGATGGAGTGTTTGGACTTTTCTTAAAGCTCTGAATATCTGTTTCCGTTTGACTTTGCTGAACATATATTCAAAAAACTATCTAGTGCACTTCTCTTGTATTATTCCAGAGTGGCAATCTCGGAAGTAATAGCCTTTGTGTGTGTGTGTCAAGAGTTCTCACCTGCTCCCATGTGTATCGCTTTGCAGTCACTGACGGGGAATTTCACCTGCATTTCCTTCTTACTTAGTATCCTGCAGTCTTTTCACAGAGCTTCATAGTCTGTTTGGTTTTGGTAGTTCTGAGTGGTTTTACATGAGTAAATTTTTTCATCTTCTGATTCATCTTTTTAGGTTAATTAATCACATTGAACAGTAGGAGTTTCCCTTTTTTTCTAAATTCTTTTTGGTGTGAGAACCATTTGTTCCTCATCTTTGTTTCTTGTTCTTAATTTGCAACGTGAAAGAACCTGATGGTAATGCAAGAAGCCAGTGTGTGTAGGTTCGGTATCATACTCGTTTTCTGCGTCAGACTGGCAATCCATATTTTCTAAGGTCTGGTTAGAAATTTTCTCCTCATCTGCTCACCTTCACTTTCTTCTGATGATGCTCTCACTTCCTGACATACAGAGTTTGAATTTCTTCTTATCTTTCTGATCTTAAGAAGGCTATCCAGCCAACAGGAGGTTTATAGGATTCTTGAGCTAGTAGTGTGGTTTTGTTGGGTTTTGGGTTTTTTTGGGTTTGGTTTTTTTTTTTTTTTTTGCTTTTAGGGGGGTATATTGGTGCTCTTATCTAATAAATATAGCCTGTTTGTGTCTGGCTTGATCCTCTCCCTGTAAACATTTTTTCTCTCAAGTTAGATTAGTACTTTTACACAGGATTGTGCAGGAAGACAGTATTGTTAAATTGCTTGCCTGCCATTGAAACCCGAGAATTATTAAGTGACCGTGTTTCCTTTTAAGTTTTGTAGGGGTGAAGACATGTCTTATATCAAAAAATGTAGGGACTTTTTATAAGATTAGATGTTTAAATTGAGAGGTGAATTTACAGGACTATAATGAACTGGCCTCCAGCGGTCATGTTAAATACTGCAGGTATGTAAGTATTGTTGTTCAACAAACCACTGGATGGTTTAATTGAGTAGTTCGTCTTTTTCTTGGTCCAAAATAATTTTCTGGTGTGAGCTGAATGCCTTTTGTAAAGGTAAAGAAGGAGTTACTGTAATGGTAGGGAAATTACTATAATTCAGAAACGCCTCTTTCTTGTCTTGCCATGGGATAACAGAAATTTTTCTCCTTCTGAACTCTTTGCTGAGAATGGTTCTCTTTTGTACATGAAAGGTGGTAAGTGCTTCCTATCAAAGGGAATGCACAAATGAACCTGCAATCAGTTCGGATGCAGCTATGTAGAAGTGAAAATCCACTCAAATGGAGTAAAGCAATTTGTGCCTTGTACTCAACTTCGCTGTAAGCACAAAGTTTCCCTGTATTTATCTTTAATTGTGCATATGCAAATCTGAAAATCAGCTCTTCAAGAAATGCCAGGGGCTATATTTTCTGCTTGGTGTGATTTTAATTCTGGTTTAGTTAGTTTTGGGATTTGAATAATATGTGACTCACTTCAGGACTGCTTGAAGCCTTCCAGTCCAGTTATTGATCAGTGAACTAGTGTAATGTACTTGTTTCTGCAGATTATTTTACCCTTTTAAAAATTTTATTGCAGAGTTGCCAGTGTCCAGTCGTGGCGATTGTGAAAAAGAAACCCCTCCACCTCTCCCACCACATCCCAGTGAGGATCTGCTGAATGAGGATTATAATCATAGGTTGGACTTTGGCTATCCTTAATAGTTAGAGCCCTAATTACTCATGAGTGGTTGTGATAGTAGTTCTAATTGATTTTAAAATAATTTATTATTTTTTAAAAATTTGTACCACTGTTTTTACAGTCACCTGAGTGACCCCTTAGTGCATTGTTCATTTCAGTTGTTCATAAGCTGCACTATGCCTGCTGTCCGTAACATATGGATCACAATACCCAGCTTGTGTTCAGTAAAACAAAAAGAATCCCAAAACATAATCTCGCTTTTTTTTTTAAAAAAAAGAGGATTTAAAACTACCAATGGGTGTTATTTGTAGGTGCAGCACCTGAAGTCTCTTAAAGCTTTAAAGTTCTAGCCAAATTCAGTTTGTAGGAAACTGAATTTTCGTATGTAGTGTGTCAGCCAAAGACATTGTTGGGGTCATAAAATGATGCTTCAGGAATTTTGAACATTGAAATGTGGAGGGGAAAAATTAGTGGACACTTTACCAGTTGTAAATGTATTGGGTAGATTTTTCAGATATTTTCAGAATATCTTTTGTAAAGGCTGGTCTACTTAGTGGCAGTTACAAGTTTTAATTTCCTTAATAAATATGGAAATTTGAAAGTGCAGAAAAAAGTGCAAACGTTGAAGTTCATGATAGCATATACTTTGTCTCAAGTAGCACAGGATTCAAATCAAAGCATTGTTGCAACCTATGGTGCTTCTAATGCTGAAAATTCAATGTTGGACACTGTTTATTCATTTTGTGTGTATTCACAATTTTGATAGTCATGCATATATAATAATAATGATTTTATTGGTATGATACTAGGAAAGTATGCATTTCAGCTAAAAACTTATCTGTATTTCTCTCCTTGTGTGCATGGATGTGATAAAAACTACCCTTCAAATGACTGACTGCACATAGTATCAGAGAGTAGATATATTTTATTATGGATACCTTGAATTCTTTATACAATGAAGAGTCTTGTTAAGTATTTTTTTTTACTAGCATAGAGTTATTACACTAGAGTATTTAAATAATTTCTCATCTCTCTGGAAGCTATGTATGTCATGGTAAACAAACAAACATCTACATAGACATGGAACCCTGAATTAGAGTCTCAGCTGCAGTTTGCTAGAATCTGCTCCTAATTTTTCAACAATCTGGGAGCAAAAACATACTTTTAATTGATAATGATGTATTAAAATTGTAATTAATTTATTGGCCCTTTCTCCCATCCTGACCTTTTTCCAGCATTTTATTGGTTTTCCTTTTGGAACTTAAGTTCTGTTGAAATTGAATTGCTGTATCAAGTCACGCTGATTTCCCGGAAATTACATTCCAGTAAAAAACTGGGGAAAGTATTTTGATACAGTGAAACCAAAATTTTGTATTAAATATTTGGAAATAAATGCATTTAATTTTTGGAACTACTTTCTGGTTTTAGAGTATTAAAAAGGGGAAAAAAAAGCATTTCTGATTGAAGAGAGACAGGGAAGATTTCAGGTGCATTGCAGTGAGGTGTTTTGACTCCTCCCAGGTGAAGGTTACTTTGAGTTTCACTCAGGTGGAATTTTGAAATGTTTAGATATTTGCCTACCTTGAAGTAAAATAATTTAAAAACCAACCACACAAAAACCAAAAAACAAACCACGATACCTTGGAAGTCTTCAGAGTGTTCTGGCACCCCCCACAAGATCATCATGCTCCAGACTCTGCAGAAGTGGTGCAAGGCTGTAAAATAACTTTATATTAGCAGATGAAGTAGAATTGACATGCTTTCTGTAGCATGTTATTTGGAAATGCAGTGGTTAAATAGAACTAGCAAAAAAAAAAAATTACCAGGTACTAGTATGATCTTCTTTTCTTCTTCTAAATAAAATAAGAATTGTATACAAGCAATTATCACTAAGCGTTTACATTTATATTTACATCCATGATAGATAACAAGTGACTGGAAGTGTTAAGTATCACGAAAGAAAGTTGAGGATCAATAACTGATTTTAAAATGCATGGCTCCAAGTAACTAGAGGAAGAAACACATGTCTATTGTGCATGCTTTAATTAGTTCACTTGTGTTTTGAACTGATGCCTAAATATTTTACATCTTTTTTTTTTCCGCAGCCCTATCATAAATTCAGCAGTGTATTTAACAGATCAGCACATCAACTTCAGATCTTTGACACCAGCCAAGCAGTGTGAATCAATTAATCTGAAAGCCTCAAAAAGCATGGATCTGGGTAAGAAGGGGTGGGGTGACATATAGGTCAGCTTTTTAGCCTCAGTTTATCTGTACCCTTTCTGTTTCTTGCTTTTGTTTCTTAAACACAAACATCAGGGAGTATGTTCTGCAGAGGAGCTGCAATGATGGCGACAATGGTCTGCCTCCTGTAGCATCTAATTGCAAGTACCCTTTTTATTGAAGCTGAAGAAAGGTTTATTTTTTTTCTTAAAGGCCATTCTATCCATTGTATTGAAATCTTATCTGAGGAAAAGAGGGAGCTTTTGTAAAAAAGAGCAGAAAGAATTGCTGTACAAGTTTTATATGTCTAAAAAAATATAGCAAAACAGCAATAATAAAAGTCATTTTCATATAGAGTACAAACGATTGCAAATCTACACTGGACAAAGGCTAACTTTCCTAAGCCAAGTTCTATATTTCTTCATTGACAATGACAAACACAGGCAATCAAAGTGTTGCAGCAGATCTTTATAAATGCTTGAAGAATGGTAAGTTTCTGGTCCTCTACCCATCAGTGCTGTGCAGAAAATCTTGCAGGGTGGGTGAAGCATACTCCTCAACAAAGGAATGAGTTTACAGACTTGAATCAAAATGCATATTGTATGTAGTCTACTAGAAAAAATGTTAAGTTTTATTGAGTCTTATTGTAGAAAGGTTTACTTACAGCTCCCACAGAAGTCACTAGAAAGAATACTCACAAGTAGAAATATAATATCAGGCAATGGGAGTGCGCTTGAGCGCACATTCAGAACTACCAAGTAACTTGTACTTCCTTTTGTCCTGGTCTGTGTTCAGTTATATTGTGAGATTCAAATTTGTATAAGCAATCTGCTCTTAACACCCAGAAACAATTCTTTGAGAATGTATGAGTCACTAAATCATAATAGTTAAAAACTAAAATAAAATTGGATGCAAAAAAACCAAAATAAAATGAGAATTGGGTGTGAAGATGTCTTTAACATCTTTGAAAAATCATTGCTCATAGAAAGTAGCTGTTGAAAATGCCCCTTTCGCTGTGAAAGTAAAAAACAAAAGGGATCATGGTCAGTCTGACTGGGCGCACTTAATGTTTTATCCTTCTCATATATGGTGATGTGAAGGTAAATCTATTAGCCAAGATAATTATTTAAAGAACTGGAGGGACTATGAGAGAACTGCACCTATCCAGTGTTACATAAATACCAATAGATGAAGTAAAATTGCTTGCACATAGCTTGACAAATAAATAAATTGAGGAAGGTGAAAGCTAGGACCTTCTGCAGTCATTCTTTAGCAAGCTGAGAAGTACCATGTTTGACTTTCTGCCTTTTGAAAGATTTTAAGCAGAAGCTTCTGGCTGGAAGGGTAAAAGGAAAAGAAACATGAGAATCTTAAATGAAGTAACTGCTGTATAAAATGCATCTAATGCAAATAAAATCCCAATAATTTGGTATATAAAAATGTGCTTCCGAATAGAGCATTCATATAATGCAAACTCCTAAATGGACTTTTGGGGAAGGGAGGTTATTTATTTGTTTTTGTATTTTGCTCAATACTTAACTGCAGTTGTGACCCATAGTAAATTCTCATCCCAACATGCAGCTGTGTATCCATTTTTTATTTCAGTCCATTGTTTGCCACAAAAAAAAAAAAAAAGGTGGGAAGTACTGCTGTCTTCATGTTACAGACACAGATTTGAGGTTGTGAGAAAGATTTGTTCAGTACCCCAGAGGAACTCTGCAGCAGATTGGTAACAAAGAGGAGGTGTCCCCTATCTGAAAATGCTTGTGTAACTTCTAGACCCTTTTTTTCCAGTAGTCATGGATGCTACCACTTGTTACTTTTCTTTTGTTCTCAAGTACTGAAAATTGCTTCCAAAATAAATCTGACATGATGAACAGAAAAACTGCAAAATTAGAGTCCAGGAGGAGAGCTCCAAGACCTTACAAAATGGGATTTAGATGCAGTTTCTTTCCTTTTAAACCAAGTTGTCTCTGAATCGGGTATCTCCACAGATCTGGGAAGATGTAATGAGCCTTTCAGGTTACGCAGTCTAGAAATCACCTGGATGTCTCTAGACCAGGATAATGTAATTAACTTATTAGACAATGGAACTGGCATAATGCAGGGCATAAATGTGAAATCTGTACTGCTATTCACTTATGAAACATTCTACCTTGAGGAGTGTATAAGGCATCCATTGCCTCACTATGAGATTACAAAGGCGTGGATTACACAATGGATCACAATCAGAAGGATCATCAAAGGCAGACAGAAAATTTTAAACGAGTAATATCTTGAGAATCCAGGTACTGCTATGGATTGTGAAACTCACAAGAAAAACAGTAAATTCATTAAATTAGGGAGCTAATAAAATTAAATAGTAAGGGTCTTTCTAGCTTTGATGAGAGTTGATGTATATACAAGAAGCAAATCTGTTCAGTAAACCCTGGGCTATTATTACATAGATTCACAGTGGAAACCCATTTGACATTGATGTTTATCTTTTCAGTTTTATATATTCTAGGACCAGAAACCTTTGACTGCTTAATCTGTTTTCCAATTATATCTTTTTACAAAATAATAATTATTATAAATTAATGTTCTCAGTGAATAATATGAGGAAATAAGAATGCGTGGTCAAGAAGTGTTCAGTAGTGCTAACGTGTTGCATCAATTTGTCATTGTTAGCCTCCAGAACAAATCTTGCAATGAAAGGAACTTGGCACGTGCAGCAAGAGCTGTAGGTTACTTGCCAGTAAGGCAGATATGGTTTAGTTTACTGACTCTTGGAGCATTTCTGTGTTGTTAGTTGTTCAGCTGGCCAAGAGCAGAGGGCATGAACCACTGCTGCCTGGTTGTTCAGGCAGGGCTCAATGCCGTCATGCACATGCCATGAGTCGTTTATGAACTTACACAAATGTAAAATGACAAATACCATGAATCCAAAAGTAGCATTGTCTGGACTTGGTGTATTAGAAGAACTTGATATTTGCAGGTGAGTTAGTTTTGCTTGAATCTACTTTAAAATAAAAAAAACAAACAGTGACATGTGTGATTTACTGAGTTAGTGTTGTAGAAATATTTAAAAAAATAGAAAAAGGCAAGCATAGCAGTACTGCAATAATTTGTTTGGTTTTGCAGTCATGAGCAGAACCTTGCCACATATGTACAGATGTCCTGCGCAAAGCGTATGGAGGCAGGGTGACGGGTTCCCCTGCTTTAGCATCCATCAATTACACAGTGGTCAAGGGCTTCTCAAAATGTACAGCTTCATGCAGAGCAGTAGGGTACAGGTTAGTTCCATATCAGCTATAAGTCCTGTGTTCTTCCCGGCTGCTGTGTTGAGATAATGACAGCACTTTCTGGATCACTGGTGTCTTACAGTATATCTTTTCTTTGCCTTGCCTACTTTTATTTTGAACTGATGGTGACAAAGGAGCACAGCCACCCCTTTCCTTCTGCTGATCCTGGTGCCTGACATGTCCACACAGTTGCATGATTATTTTTTTTTTTAATGGAAGATGGTGTTTGATTACGTTAGCAAAGAAAAGATTTTCCTTATACTGTGATTTCAAGAATTTGTGTAGGGCCAACCAAAGTCTTAACTTAAAGTGCATGCCTGTACTAACCAGATTTGGACTGTATACCAAGTTTGGACTTGTGCTGATAGCATAGTGTTAAAAATAAGTAAAACAAATTCAGAAATGCTAGAAATAAATGTCATGTTGTCCCTTCCTACTTCAGTGGTACACTTTTTTTTGACACTTACCAGCAGATTGAGAAAGAAGAGGAAATCAATGGCTTCTATACAAGTAGTTGGAAGGATGATTTTCCTTTTCCTTTAACAACCTTCTATACGCACACATTTTCCCATACATTACCACAGTTGTCTAGAGAAGAATTTCTATATAATAGTTCATCAGAATCCGTTTTTGGTAGTGTTTTGGGGTTTTTTTGCTGTATTAAAAAGGTAATTTTTGTGGAGAATTAATAGCAATATGGATTTTTTTTTTAATGTTGTGTTGGAAGGTGAAAATTGGTGTGCTGTAAGAAATAGAAAGGAAAAGAAGGTGTTTTATTATTTATCAGCAGCACCCTTATTTTACATAAATCTTTATGCACAGGAGTGATTTAGGCTATGCATAAATGTACTGTAAAAACTACAGCCATGGGAATTGTGTTCAAACACATGAAAGTGTAGCTTGTTTTAACCTGAAGCAACATTAAATTGAATCATATGAGTATATAGCAATTTTGTTGTGTATCAATTCAGGCAAAAGGCAAAGTACTGTGTAGATTTATATTTGAGGATGTTGGTATAATAACCCATGACCGCTATCCCAAGGTACTGCTCAGCTCCCCCTTCCTTTCCCCATAAAAAGCAAAACCCCATAGAGCTTAACTGATTAAGCTTTGAAGCCTGAAGAAATTGATATGTTCTTTACCTGAGTAAAAGTAAGTGAAATATTTGCTAAAACATCATTAGACATACTCAGAGTCTCTTAACCTTGGGGCGTATTTATTAAAGCTATTGGCCAACTTATGTATGTGTTTAGGAATAATTACCAAGTGAATATGCAAGATTTAAAGTACAGAGTATTCTGCAAGGAAGCCAATATTTAACTAAATGCTAATTTCTTTGTTAGTGAAGGGATGCATTTGATTGCAGTTCATACTTTTAAAACACCTCAAAACAAAGGGAAAACAGTGTTTCACATCCAGAAGAATGTGGAAAAATGCAATCAAGATGCTACTAGCTATTAGCTACTTTGTGGGTTGCTCTGAACCAGATTATTCTTATTCTGCATGTAATTTTGGTTATTGTAATAAATATCTCAAAATGTAACCAGTGAGGACCAGGCAGAGCTAATGGCGATTACTTTTCAATTTAAACAATGTTTTGATTCAGCTACATTAAAATAATACATTTTGGGAGGTCCCTAGTGAGAGTTACGGTACTTCTGGAACAAAAAGTGGTTTGGTGTTTTAAGATCATTGTTCTGTTAACTATGTTGTATGTATGGAATACATTTGTCGGGTTGCTGTGGGCTGAAACCAGCATCAGAACTGCCTTCAGGAGCCAGTTAAGTTCATTAGAATATTCGTGAGGAAATGGAGAAGATGGCTCGGAACTCTAACAGAGTTTTCAACGTTACTGGCTTATAACAGTAATTTAACAAATCATCTCTTGAAGAGAAAGGCTTTTCCAAAACAAAAATGTCGTGGGTCTAGGAAAGACTATGCTTACGGCTGTGATTGTCTTTGAGATCAAGGGCCAAGAGGGATTTTTAAATTATTCTAACTTATGCCATGAGTAACTTTGTAGTACTGCCAGATTAGATCTATATTTTCTGAGGCCACTCTGCAGAATAAATTTTTAGTAATGAACACGACATAGTTTTCTTAGATTAAGTGACTTTAAAATTTCTGTTTGTAAGATCTATAAGTAGGGAATGAAACAAAATCATTTATTAAGGGATAGGAACACTGTGAGTTGAACTGAAATGGGACAGAAAATAGAAGATTTAACAAGGTCGGTTCTGTTATTCAGTTTTACACCAAATCTGCATTGATACAACTGAGGGGTAGGTGTGCTGTGGCATAAAGGCCGAAATGGGCAAGAGGGAATATCAACTTTTTGAACTGGTTTTGTAGAAATCTTCTAAGATTCAAGGAAGTTTGCTGTGGAGCAGACTGGGAGCATCATATGAGTTATGGTAGTGACAGAGCTGAGGAAATGATAACACATGGTTGAGGTGGTAGTTTCTTAAGCTGCTTTAGTATAAATTTGAAGTGAGTTGATCTGTTAGTGCACTTAAATTATTAAAATGCTAGGGGGAGAAAATAGCAATTAAGTTAATACATAGCTACTATGAGAAAGAAAGTACGAATGATAATAAAGTAACTTTTAAGAACACTTTGTTATAAATCTGTTCCCTACACTTTATCATAAATCTGTTTCCTATCAATGTTTTCAACTGGTGAATGACAGATTAGATTAAGAACTTGTGATTTAACCCTAAGAAGTTTGGAAAAAGTGTTAATGACATGTGGGAGATGTGTCGTGGGGGAGTTAGATTAGTTTTAGCCCGGTACAGTTTCTCTGGAACAGAGGTGAGAGAGGATTAGAGAAGACAACAAAAGTGTAAAAGAAGCTGCGGTGGCCTCAATTAACACTGTCACCCGCGGGACTGAGTAGTTGTTTTGCCACTAGAAGAGTTTGAAGAAATTTGTTTTCTGTGGGCTGGGAAATTGTAAAACAATGTTATTTTCTGCCAGGAGAAAACCTTCCACTTAAAGGTAAATGTGTTCAGTGAACAGCATCAACTCTGCTGCTGGTTCTTCAACAAGTAGTAGTGAACACAAGCTTAGGCGTTTTCATGGATCCCTTGGGGACCTTCTCTGAGTGCGATTGAATTGAAGTATTAAATCAGTTCTAACAAAATTTTCTGAAAAATCTAATTAGAGAAGACTTTGTACAGGTGAGAAAAAGAATCCAGAATCTTGTTTTGGGTGTGATTTATTCCTGTCTTTGAATGTGCTGAACAGGGCATCCCAAATGCTGTGTTAGATGCCATTTTGGAAAAGGTTTACCTTTCTTACCACATAAATATAATTTATCCTTAGCCGTTGTGCAAGCTTTTTTGCTGATCTCCCTACTTTTCAACATTGAAGTGAACAGGAATCTATCAAGGATTCATAATGCTTCAAGAATGAGTATCATGTAGATAACCAGGTGATCCCAGAATAGGAGAGATGAAACCCTTATGTAGGTTTTGCTCTCGCTAGAGAGGGGAGGATGGGGAATTGTTGAAGGAAAATATTTTCAGACAGTACAAGTTTACCCTTCCTAGTACGCACATTTTATTGCTCCTGTAAACTTTACTATGAAAGCCTGTGGTCTTTGTATGCAGTACTACAGGGCAAACCTAGAGAACAGCAAGCAGCATTTTCTAAGTGATGGTTGTGAGCCAACATTTGACACTATTTCTCTGAGTGATTTATGCTGCTCCTAGGTGGGGAAACGCTTCACCAAGAAAAGAAAAATGGCAGGAGAATAATGTCATTGGTGCTATCATTGACTAAGATTAATTGATGATGCAGTGCCTTCGTTATGATGAAAAAGCTCGGGAAGGATACAGCTTCTGAGAAAAAACAGTGACCAGTTTGTAGCTTTGCTTTATTTTCATATGTTTACACCATAGGAACAGATGGATTCTAAAAAGCACAGAAGCATCATTTGTATATGTGGTCTGGGAATACAGCCCTTGTTACTTGGTTAGCGTAGAATAAGAGATTTTGTACTGGGCTTCCGATAGACTAATAATGGTATCAGGAAATTTATTTTCTAGGACATTGTTTGATGTTTCAGTCTCTCTTATTATTATTTCTCATTAGTTGTAACTTTAATTCTTGTTTGCTTCTTTTCTGAGTGCAGAACTGCAGCTGGTCTTCAAAGGTACGTGTCAGTTTGTCCAGCAGAAGTACAAGTAACTTTCCCACGTTTACAAGAATTTAAGTTGCTCTTAGTCAATGTGCAAAACTGATCCATCAGAAAAGAATGCTAAGTTGAATAGTAGTACCCTGAATCTCATGAATGGTAGTGACTCCTTGTTGGGGGTGGGGGGTAAAGGATGTGATGTCACTACTATTGAACTGGGCAAAAGGAGGGAAATTAGTTACCACAGTTGGCAGCGGCGTTGGTTGGTGCTTCTCTAAAAACTAGTTGGGAAGTAGTTTGTTGACCTTTAAGTAAACCTGGACTGTATTTTGATATAAACACCAGGGAAGTACAGAAGGCTTGTTGTGTACTAAACCACTGAAAATCATGCAATTCAAATAAAATAAACCTTGGTTATCTTGAGTAAGGCACAGAAATGGCAATCAGAAGATTATGTGGAAGACCAGGGGTGCATTGTTGCGTGCTTTTACTGTTGCTGAACAGTACTACTTATTTTCTTAAAGCAAAACAACACTCCAGAATATTACCATAGGAAATTGTAATACATTTGATTATTCATGGCATAGAGGGTTGAGGATTTTTACTGTTTGTTGACGATGTTGGCATAGTTTAAAAAAACAAAAAGTATCAGTTGTTTGCTATCAGCTGGAAAGATTTGTTTTAATAATATTCAGTCTTTTGTAATCTGTGGATTTGCTAGTCCCTCATGTCCATGCTTTTACTAAATAAGCTGGAGAACTTTTGTCACTTTGATTTCAGCAGTGACTCTGAGTACTGACAATGGACACCTAACTGGCTTCTGTGGTGAAAATGCGGTTCCTAAATTATAGACGTTACTTTCAAAGACCTAGTGTGTTTTATACGGACAAACATTAAGAACTTCAGGAGCTAACATCCCCTGGAGTTCCAGGGACATTTCAAAATGTGAAATATTTGTTTGATTTACAAGTTAAGGATAAGTTTCTTCTTGTTTGTGAATGTATTTACTCCCGTGCATTGATGCTTCACAGATTTTTGTTTGAGTTTTGTGTTTACAGTCCCTAAATTAACTGATTTCATTTTTTTAAAATGTTTTGCATTTGACAGTTCTAGCTCGATTATATATAGTATTTCTAGTGTCTTCATAAAAATAGTTACAGTTCAAATTTTATTATAAATGTTTTCCTGATATATTCCAGTCTGGCCCTGCATATTCCCAAGTGTGATCCTCTTGAACTGAAATTTTTCATAGTCAGTTGCAATGTAGTTTCTGATGTTGCAATATAAAAAATCAGGATTTTTTTTTTTTTACTTGGGTTTTAAGAGTAGACAGTATTTTTTTTTCCCCCTGTTCAAAATCTTTCTGGTGCCTTTATGCAAAGACAGGCCAACACTAGTAGAATGTTAGAAAAGAAATTTCTACTTAGCTCTTGCTTTTTTCCAAAGCCAAGGAAGATAGCTAGAGAAATACTATTTTTGTCATAACTGCATGATTGCATGAATTTAATTTTAATATCATGCAGAGAATGTTTTCAAGTGCTGTTTTGTGGAACGGGACATTTTGTATACTTCTGAGTCAAATCTTCTCTTTCAACTTTTCAATCATTCTCCCATTAGCCTTTTCCCTCTTTTCTGTCATCTTCTTGTTCCCAGAGGAAGCAAAGGAAGGAATGGGATTCTCATCCTGTGGACTTGTCTGTGCCACTCCTGTTTGGTCTAATGAAAGATGGCCATCCTAGAAGTCACTGACTAAGTGTAATATCCCATGAAATTAAAATTACCCTGTGGAGGGGCACGCATATTTTACTCAAACTTTGATATAAAACTTTAGTTTTTGCATTTCCCAGTTTTTGTGTGTATGTGCTTAAACTCGTAATGGTAACCTTATATACTGGTAAGGTTATTTTTTATTTTCAATTAATTTTATTCTTCCTTTTTCCCCTCCAGTATTAAAATCTAATTTTTCTGTGTGAAGCTGGTGTGTAAAACATGATTAAGTTAAATGGATTTATCCCTTTTAATAATGTAAAACTTAGTTTCAGGCAAACCAAGTCATGGGCATAGTTTAAAAAAAATGCTGTGAACCTTGGTATCTATTTTTTTAAAAGCTCCTATGTACTGTAACATAACCTCCTCTAAGTAATTATCATATATTGTAATGGTTGCCATTAGTGACTGTTATAATTAAGGTTGCAAATCCGTTTCCACTACGATCCCTTGTTTTCACACAATCATAACTTGTCAAAACACTAACCTTTGGGACTAAAGTTTTCCACAGCTATTCTGCTTAGAGGTAAATTTGAGGAGAGGGAGAAGGAAAAGGAGTTTGAACTATCCTTATCCGGTCCTTTTGGTTATAGGATCAAACTGCATGGCAAGGAGGTAAATAGTTACCATTTCCAGGGACCAGAAAAACCTAAAAGAAAGGTTGAAGGACAAGCAGTACAGAACTGCCTTGAATTTTGGTTGCACTTCTGATTTTGACTACTCTCACTGCTATTTTGTTCTGTGACATCTTCATGTAACACTGCAAACAGTATTAGTCTTACTTTATTAGTATCTGCGTCCCACAACAGAACTTCACCGTGTCAGTTTTACTGATAATCAGATGACAATCGGATTACAAAGGTGGAGAAGAGACACAGTGGTCAGTTGTAGATTCGTGATTCCCAGTGACTCCCAGTCCTGAATCTCATGCTGGTTACTGGGGGAAAATCTTCCCTAAAAATGAAGTGGGGAGGCAATATGAGAAAACATTTACTGTGATAATTTTCCCAGTATTAGCTCCTAAGTGTCAATAACTACTGCACTGCCCTTTCCTGGGTAGAATATAGATTATTCCTGTATTATTGCAGATAACCCTGTATGTAGACTTTTTTGGTGACCACAGTGCAAAGCTTCTCTAAGTTCCCATTTACAGTATTTTTGGTATGACTTGACAATTCATTTTATCGTATAAAGAGATCAGTTTTTAAGGCATAATATTTATAAGGGAGTACTTGGGCAGGCAGGGTTGAAGGATAAGCTTTCAATCCTAACATTCATTTCCTGTGCTTGTTTTATCATCCCTAACATTACATTAGCACCATTTTAGAATTCATTTTAAGAAATGGTGATGGTGCTTCCCCTCAGGCCTCTGGGAGAGTGTTTTAGTTAGTTTCTTGAGATATATGATAATAAACTGAACTACAGTTGCTGAAGAAAAACTACAATTTTTGTTACATTCAGAAATTGCTCCTCCACTAATCTGACTGGAAACTGTTGCTACTGTAAACATCTTCTTTGTAAGATGTTGTGAAATACTACAAAGGTACGATTCACAGATAAAATAAATCATAGTACAGCAAAAAAAGAAAAGCCTTCCAAAAGATCAAGTTTGGGAAGACCTTATCTGCAGAGGGTCATGTGAGTCAGTGAGATGTCTTGCAGATGGGAAGGTTTCCACATCTGGATTCTTTTTACCAGTTGAGGTCTTTGATCTGAAAATGTTACAAGTCTCCTATGCCCTGTGATTTGTCTGGCAAGATGAGTTATTTACAAATGCAATTGTTCTTCTGACAACTCAGTTTTGAGTGTGTAAGTGCTGAGGTCCTGATCTGTAACCCCCAAGGACTGCTGGTAGTCCTTTCAGTGGGCTTTGATTCAGATATTTGGACTTTGAAGCACCCCAGGTGGATTAGGTAAAAAAAGGCTTTTTACAAACATTTATAATTTAAAGATTTAGGACGCTGTGTCTGAAATAATTTGACAGTGTTTCAAAGGCTTGTGAATTTAAATAAGTTTCTGATCTTTGTGTCTTTTCTTTTATTCCTCTAGTGGCAGATGAAAGCAAAGTTGGCTTGTTGGCTGGACACAAATCGGGTAAGCTGTTCGCCTGTTTTAGAGGAAAAGTCAGTGACTTGAAAGTAGTATGGGCAGTAAATGAAATGAGCTTGCAGAGACTGTGGTGACTACAAGAGTTGCAAATTAAGGCATTGCTTTGTAGGCAGTGACTCCAAGTTGTACAATGATGAATTAGGGGTTGTTCTTTGCCAGGCAGTGTATGTAGCTGAGTCATTTGCAGGAAGAGCTGTAACTTTTTTTTCAGTGCAGGTACTGTAAACTGCAGAAGATGCCTTTTCAACTGAGGTCAAGTACAATGTGTCTGGTGGAGAGTGGAGACTTAAACAATTTACATTTTGAAAAATATTTATTTATTGCTTTCTCTCCTTGCTCTGAGTTCTACTTCCATAACACTTAAAAAAAATCTACAGATTAAAAAAAGAATGTCAGGGCTTTTCCTTTCACTGTGCTTGTGTAGTAGAAATAATTTTTTTTTTCTTAAATCTTTCAAGCCATAGTAAGCAAAATAAAGTCCATACTGCTGTCATTACTGTCCGTACTTATAAATAAGTTCCACAAATCACACCATGGTACTGTACAACTTGTTGTTATTGTATTGTAAGAACTTTCAAGGAATTGTCACATAAGACTGTAATTTTTCACAAGCTGTGGATAAGCTGACATAAGAAACCTTAAACTTTCTTGAAAACACAAGTTATTCAGCAATCTCCTCTGATGTTAGAAAACCCTGAAGTTTCAGGCTGCCCCTTTATAGCATGATTGCATGTTGCCTTTTTCCGCTCCTTTCATAGAGCTAAAAAGCTGTATTCATGTAAAGGAAGGTCAGCTATGAGATTCCTGATCATTTATGGCAACTGGGTGTTGTCCTTTAGTTCGCTGGTGTGGATTTTCCTGAATGTAGTAGACGAATTATTGTTAAATTTTTCTGTCATCTTTCCTAAGTCTGTAAACTTCTTGGATTCTCTTTCAAGAGTTAGTTCATATGTCTTGTAATATTATCACTCCTGGGGAGAAAAAGTTCTTTTAACTTTTTTGTTTTGGGATTGTGAAAACTTCAAAGAAATTATCTTATCAACTTGAAGAAGCTAGGGGTGTTGCCCTTGAGTTTTCTCCTGTGCAGAAAAATTACTACAAACGTTGCAACATCACGCAGTTTTCCAAAGATCAGTGGAATCCACTGCTGTCAAAGAACATTGGAAGGAAATCTGGTGGCATCATAACTCTCGGGCAATCTGTTGTTATAGGTACATTAAACTTTATAATATCACTTTTAGCACCATTTGATCTTTCTTTTGCACACTTTTGCAGACTCTTGAAAACCATGGCTTTGAAAATTTTTCTGTTTGAAGACACCTACAAATTTTACGTGAAAATGTGGACCCATGATTATTGGGCTTTGGCTTGTTTGCTTTACTTATTCTTCATAGATCTCTTACATGTGCCTAAGATCTTTTTCCAAGGCTAAAATCAGTGGTCAACAGATCACCTAAGGAAGAGATACAAAGACGGTAGAGGTTGTTTCTTTTTTTCCCCTTCAGAATAAAAGAAGGTAGCTAACTTCTGAGAAGTTTGAAATGTTAAATGACTTTTCTTGGTTCTGTCCACTTTAAATACTGTTCAATTACTGTTGAAAAGTGTTTCTCCCCTCTCCCTGTTCAGTTTCCTAACCCTTCATAAAGAGAAATCAAGCAGGAGTTTCAGTTTTCTCATTGTTCCATTCAAATATTTATTTAAAGGTTGTTGAGGAACATGGCATTCTTCTTTTTCTCTTGTCCCTTTTTACTGTATCCTTTTTGGAATTATATATGCATCTTGCTGGCATTCAGTCACATCACAGAATTCTTATTTTAACATCGTTCATTGTGCTACCATGCTATAGGTACCTTTGTTATGAACACACTAAGGGAGACATTGCAGCTTCTTGTGCTGGGAGCAAAATACCATTATTTTCTCATTACAGAATGAAGAGTTTCCATCCTATTCCAGACTTCAGGAAATTAAATGTATTTCTCTACAGAATTAATTATCACCTACTAACAATCAGTGCAATTATCCCTTCTCTCCTTCAACATGACTTGTTCTATGAAATACACAGTTGAGTAATTCTCTTCAGGGAAATATCCTTTCTATTCCTTCTGGGGCAATGGCTCTTCAAGCATTTAGTCTCAGCTTTCAGTATAGCTACTGTATCTCTCGCGTATTACATGTTACTGAGCAGCAGCAGGAGTTAGTAGTGTGTATTCATTTCAAAAAGTGTTATCACAATTCTGCAGAAGACCAAGGCATTAGAAGGATCTGTAGTTGTAGCCTCATCTTTCTGTCTTTTTTTTATATTGCACTCACAAACAGCAGTTCCTTTTTTTTATTTTTTAAAGTAGATTTTAGAAGCATGTGTGGACGCATCCCGAGCTCGTAAGCATGTTCTCTGGCTTAGACAGCTGCGGACTTGTTGCTGTATTTCACCCTCACAGAAGTGGGTCTGTGGGTTCTGGTTCTTGTTGCTGGTCTGTCCTTCAACCTGTCAGATGGAAGACTCCTGCAGTGCTTACAGCTGTTCTTAGTATTGCCAATGTTTTGCACAGTGTGTGTGTGTGTGTGTGTGTGTGTGTGTAGGCATCTTCTCTGAGTCCTGCAAGGAGGATTTCTTCCTCTGTAAGTTTCCTGTGTGCTCAGCAGTGGTGTGGCTGCATTCCCTAAACTCATTTCCAACTATGAGAATGAGAAGTAGACAAGTGGTGCCTCTGTCATAAAGCAGAGAAGATCCCTGAAAGATGAAAAATCAGGAAACTTTAGCTCAGTTTTTATAAACTCTTTGCTTTTTTAGAAAAATGATTCCAGGACAGCTAGGAGGATACCCTTCATAAGGAAGGGCACAACTGTTGTACATCAGATATAACCTGATTTATATCAAATACTGAAACAGAATACTGGATTCTTCGCAGCTATTTTTATTTTTTTCTGGAATTATTTTTTCATGTTCTGATTTACTGCTTAGAACACTTTTAATATGTATTGACTGTCTGCTGAGGTCTCTGCTGACACAGCTCTTTCAGGTGATGCAGTGCTGGAGAAAAGCTGATGAGTCTTTATGAGCTCTGACATACTAATTAGCAAAATGGGCAAAAAAGCTTTCCTATTTTTATTTTAATATCGCTAGACCGTGGTTTTGGCTGGGGTTATGTTTCAAGACAGTATTGAGACAAGATGAGTTGAAGATCGTATTTTCTCACTGGCTGCTCTGTGGTGAAGATGTGACTGGGCTGTGGATTAGTACTGGCAAGACTGAGTGATATAGAGGTAGCTCTGTTACCAGGACGTGTTTGAATTAATGCTATATGGCAAGAGCATGGAAATGGTTGTGGCCAGAGCAGGAAAAGGCCCATTGGGATAGTTTGAAAGATGCTTCTGGTCAAGTTCTGCCTGTTACTGTTACTTTTGCTGACAGTGCAGTTACCAGGTTCCTGTTCAGCCTCTGGGTAGGATTGGTGTTCTGGGAAAGAAGGTTTGAAAAGGTGAAAGGTGTACAGCTAAATCCTGCGAGGTCAGGGCTTTGGTGAAGTCTGCATGCAGACACCTCTGGTAAACCTCCAGCCTGTACTGCTTTGTGTATGGGTAACTGGGTTGTGGTTAAACTGGGATTTGGACTGGGACTGGAATAAGGTAGGTTAAAGGTCGTGGTGTATCTCTGCGTCTTTTTTTTTTTTTTTTTAATATATATATTACCCCCTGGGATAGGATATGGAAAGCACAACAGATCAAGCTTTGTCATTACCTTCAGGAAAGACTCTCCAGCCTATTGTGAAAGCCAGGGTTGCATCGTTAGGTGAAATAAGACTGTGAGATGCTAAGGTTGCATCTGTACAAGCTCGATGTCCCCTTTGGCTTTAAAGTTGAGTGGCACAGGGTGATCCTCATCTGTGCTCCGAGCTTCTATTGCAAGATGGCTTTGGGATGCCTCTGGAAGCTGTGCTTGTTAACTCCTCAGCCATTTCTAGAAGTGTTTGTGAGAGCAGAAGAGCTGGTATAACATTTATAGTGTAGATAATTCACTTGAGTAAATTCAGATGTGCCCAGCCACTGCTAAATTTGCCAATGTAAACATAACCTGTGATTTCAAGAATTCCAGTTTAGTTTTTTGCAGGGACAAAACAGGGTCTGGTACAGGTGGAATCCAGTGTATTAAAAGTTTGTTCTTGTAAAAGTGTGTATAATGGCTAGGCTAGGCTAGGCTAGGCTTATTGCTGCAATTCAAGTTCACTTGGAAGAGCAGATAAAACTGGAGAACATTTATTGGAACACCAACAAAATCCAGTGGTTTATGGATGCTTATGTAGTGCAAAAGGCTTTGTTTTAGTCAAAGATTTTGTTGGGGGTTAATTAGTGCAGTTAGGAAAGACTACAGAAAGCTTAATAGTTGCTGTTAGGCTTGTTTGAGACCAGCGCCATTGTACAAAGTTTGTCTTCTGTTCTGCAGGTAACACAGTTATGTCAGAGGTGCGTAGGGAAGTGGTGTTCTCTCCTCATGCCAGATAATTTTATTAAACAAGCCTCGCTCGCTGCTGTAGATGTCATTAAAGCTGAGCTTTTCGAAGGGTGTATTTGGTTTAGTACTGAGTTCATAAGGATTTATATAGTAACTAGATCCACAGTCAAAAAGATTCATGTAAAAGGCTGAGCTGCCTGGCGTATGCAAGTGAAGTGCCTGTCCCAACAAGGACCTTGCCACTATCTGACTGGGGTATAGAATCTGACATTTGTCTTTGCATTTGTGAGAGGAGAAAAAAGGTTGATTTTAGTTCATTTTATTTCTCTTTGATCAGGACAGTATAATACTTGGCTGCGTCAATCATTCTTGCAAGTGTGGAGAGGAGTTGCCTACTTCGCAGACTGCCTTGGCAGTATACCTTGGCAATACTGATGCAGCCTAGCCTAACCTATAGATCTTGGTGTGGGGACTGGAGGCAAGCAAACTGTGACAGCACTGGGAGCTGTGCAATGTGATTTTCCCTTAGTTCAGCCAGTGCGGTGCTAGATGCTATTTCAGATGGGCTGGCACACAAACAAATGGAAGTGTCTCTCTGTGATGAATCAATGCACCGTATTACCCATAACCCCTGGCTCGTAAGCTTTAAATCTTAAGCTACGCATTAAGTGTGATGCTTTATTGCTGGAAATATTTTTGCAAGATTTTCATTCTTTTACCTTAATTTTGGGCTTCTCTCCCTGAATGAGTCTTTTCTTTTGGTGGTGTCGGTGTTGTTATTGTAGTTACTGTTATCACCTTTGATTATGATTCTCCAAGCAAAGTGTTCCTTTGACCATATAGTTCCTAATAAATTGTTGTCACCTGAGAATCTGTATCAACTTGTGCAGCCAAGAAACAAAAAATAAGATCTCTTTGTTCTACAGGTCACTTATGGAATTAATGTTTTCATCTATACTTATGTCTGGTAAGGTCTAAAGTCAAAGATGTTACATTGAATCTATTATTGTTGGGATTTATAAGGATTTCTAGTCCAAAAGTTAAAATGCTTAGCTTTCATTTCATCTCTGCTTGTGTTGGTTTTGTCTTATCTTCAAGCACAGTTTGTCTAGTGAAACTAGGATGATACATTAATTTACTTAGTACTCTATGCCGGTATGGCTTTAATACCCTTTTTTTTTTTAGTGGACTTCATTTTTTTAAGGTGTTGGAGGTTCTTTTAATATGCGTAATAGTTTCCATGTTACAGATTGTTCTAACCGTTTACCTTGGATTGAGCTGGGAGTGGTGGAGGGGCTTGTTAACCTCTGCCTGGTTGCACAAGAACCAAAACTGTGACCAAGCCTATGGGACAGGACAGCACAGTACTGAACTGCTGGGCTGCAGGATTTTTTCTTGTCTTAATGGTCAAAGTATGTAAGTCAGTAGGAATAAATCCAGAGCTTCCAACTTTCATGAGCTGACTCTTTAATGTATTGAGAAAAATGCTCAATTAATTTCATCTAGTATTTAGAGTGCTAAATATAAATTATGAATGTTTAGTTGGAAAAACTTTCATTTGTCTGTTGGAACTTCATGTATTTAAACTTGTCAGAGATAGGAATGTGTATTGAAACAAGATGAAAACAAAATTAGAATTCTTGTCTAAATTTTTTTAAGTAAGAGGAGCTCAAACTGGACATGCCAGATACTGATTATTTTTAAGAGGCTGATAAAAATGGGATCTCTCTTCTCTCCCCCCACGCCTCCCCTCCCACCCTTCACTGTCAAATTGTATTATTTCTTCATGAGAAGTTTGATTTTTCACTGACTCAGGAAAAGGAAGGCCTCAAACAAGTATTCTAAATTAACAGAACTTACTGTGTTGTTGAACTTGAGTGAAAAGCAGTTTGTTGGGCAAAGTCTTTTCTGAATGCCAGGCTGGCAGTCTTCACGGTCCCCTTAGCTGCCAGGCCTATGTGGTTCTCACAGCTACCCTAGTTAGATGGTTCTCCTCTATGAAGGGAAACAAACTCTCATTTTTACTCTGAGAAGAATCATTTTTTGCCCCCCGTAACTCACCAGCTGTAACTATTCCTTTGACAGCTTTGTCTTCTAGTTTTTATTAGCTGTGCGAGGATGATTGTTGTGACCCCTTTTTTGTTAGGTCCTGAGAAAGTAGTCTGTTGATAAAAACTCCTCACTTGAGGGTGCAGTTTGATGTTACGATGCTGATCTAAAAGCTTGCTGCTGCTGAAAAAGGCAGTCTTAGTCACCATACCTCCTACCCGCAGCTGCTGGTTCCCATTGCTACTTTTATTCCAGTCCCACAGCTTGGCTGGCAAGATGGTTGAGAGAGCTAAACCAGCCAAAAACTAAAACAAGAAAGACAGGAGCGAATATTGGGTTTATCTCCTGAACCACTCATTGGAGAGAGACAAGCTTGCATACCAGTAGAAGGGACACTCGGCAAGCAGATGGACGTGAGAACTGGGGCTTTCAAAGGTAGCTCTCTGTTAAATCACCTTATCTGCCATGTCAAACCATGTCCTCATTAAATTCAAATGCCAAACTTATATTGATTTTTTTTTTTAAAGACTGTTCTACTTGCCATGGATAAAGTTACCTTTCCAGTGGCAGGAGTAGGGAATTAAAAATGGCAATAAACCTCTGCAAACTGAGGAAGAGCATCCTGTTGTCTCATCCTTGAATTGCAAGAATTGTTTCTTAAATCTCTTATTCACTTTGATTTTATTTCTCTGTGTTCTGTGACTGACTCTTAATGTACATTGCATTAAGATACTGCAGAGCAGTGTCCACGGATCTTTCTTTGAACTACAGTCGTTAAAGCGAGTGGATCTGCTCTGCTGAGAACAATAACAAAGTTGCAGGAGAAACCCATTTCCTTCAGTATTCTTGTGTGAGATTTAGGTTCTAGGGGAGAGCTGAACATAGACCAACTGCAGCCCAGATGCAAATTCAAGGCTCTGTGATTGAGGTTTTATGGCATAGCATAGTTGATTGAATGTTTTCCTGTCTCCTGAAGAGGATCCCATGATATCCTTGTATCCATAAATGCCTAGTCACATATTTCTGCCCCCTTTGTCTCTATGCCACCATTATTATTATAATAATTCCATGGTGAGCTGTTGTGGGGAGCTAACCTAGCAGACAAAATAATTCTACAAAAAAGAATAGTATTCTTCTGGTTTAACCACGGGAGCAAGTGAAAGGAAGTTCGGGAGAAAAGAACGGTTTTGTAACTGGCAGGTTTTGATCTTGGGATCAGCCTGAGCTGAAGGAAGTTGGCTTTGGTGGAGGGGGTAGACAGACACATCTGAGGGCGAAGGTGTGGATGAAAGAAGACTTGCAGATCTTCAGAGATGACTTTGTGCTGAAAGAAAGGACGTGGGGGAGCAAGTTTGAGTCTCTATTTCTTGTCCTGAAGACTAAACTGAAACTAAGTTTCTGAGGGGTTTGTTTAATGGCCAGTGAAACTTGGGCTTGTGAGGGGTTTTGACTGTGTGATGTTACTTGCTGTGAAAGGGCTATGCCTATCTTTTAGCTTTGTTCAGGCTGACACACTCTGGGTCTAGTCCTGTCCTGACAAGTGAGAGAAGATTGAGCAGTTCTTGGGAACAGCTGAGTCTGGCAAGCTTTCAAAGTGCCAGATAGAGTGAACAGACAGCCCAGACAGAATGGACAATTTTCCTTAAGAGCCGCAGGGACTGAGTAGGGTTTCCTTCAATCCAGTTGATCACAGAAAACTGCTGAATCAGAGAACAAATGACCCTGTAAAAACATAAGTTGAGCAGAAGCTTTTACTTTACTCTCTCTCAACCAGCAAATGTAAATTTTCTGTACTACAAAAGTGTAGTAAAAAAGAAAGTGTTTCAACAGCAAAGCCCTTTCCGCGTTCCCACTTTGAACAAAAGTGCGTGTACATCTACATTAACTGAGGCTTGGGGGGCAGCGGGGTGTTGATGTTCATACTTCATAGGTGCTGTTTCTCCCCCGTTCAGTACTGCTGAACATTGTCGTGTGCAGAATTCAGTGAAGCAAGTCAAGAGAGTATTAAAAACCCCAGAATGTTTAAGTAGTATGAAATGAAATGAAGTACTGACTTTTAATAGTTGTAATGAATGCATACACTTACCGTAAGGCCGGCTAGTACTTGAAATAAGTGGTGATCTTTCTGTGGTAGATACCTTGTCTGTGTCAGCTTGCAGTGGACTGAAGCAGAGGCATGCCTGCAGAAGTCTCTATCTGTTGCACGCTGAAATGCTCTAGTAAATGGTGCGCTGCTGGCGTGAGTTATCAGTTGTCGGCTGTTTGGGGCATACGTTCTCTTCCTGAGACCTGGTGATGCTTCTCCCTGTGGCTCTCTCTGCTGAGCCTGCCACATTTCAAATCTTTGCTGAAAGTTTCAGCTTTGAGTTGGAGCTTCCTACTGCCTCATGTTCCAGGTTGTTTCTGACGTGAGGGTTGGAGAGCTTGTAAATATGGTGGATGTGTCTGTATGAAGAGTGCTATATAAGGCAGAAATAAAGCTTTTTTTTCTGAAAGCAGAAGCAGTGCAACTCTGTTAGTGCAGGATTTCACCCAGGATAATAGATACTGCAGTTCTGCAGAAAAGTTTATTAGGACTAGAGATCTTGGCATCTCTGGATCCTGGAATACCATGCCCAGTAAGAATTGTTACTAAATTTGAAGTGATTACAGATGGCAAAAAAAATTAAAAAAATATAAAACTGCACTAACCCTAATCAAAGAATAAGAAACAGCAAGTTTGGAGTTTGAAAAATGTAAAGAATTTGGTGTGCTTTTTATCGAAACTGTGGAGATTCAAAGTAGGGCACAGCAGACAACGAAACAAGTTTAATGTTTAAGATCCTGGTGACTCTTGCTGTATGTTGCTCTTTAAATCAGAGAGCTTCTCTGGTGATGATGCCTGAACAGATGACTCATGAAAGTGCCTGCATGGCTGATAGTACGGTGGTTTCCTTCATGGAACGCCCCTCTTGGCCCTAAGAAGAAATCTGAAAACAAGAAGTGGATCTGTCAGGTCTCCTGTATTTCTGGGGCTGTGTAAAGCTTTTCAGTCATCAGCCCTTCTTTAGCTGGTGACAGCCAGACTGCATCCGTTTCAGAAAGCAAAATGAGTTGCCTTAGACTGCATCTTCTGTAATTGAGGAGAAAGTGCCAATGTGATTCTAACACCCCTGGGTAACATTTGCCACCCTCTGCAGTTAGAACTGGAGTCACAGCCGTCCTACCAGTCCTTTCTCTGGCTCTTGGTTTCATGTTCCTTCAAGCAGCATCTGCAGATTTTTCAAGCTTTGTGGTGAGTGATCTGCAGATGTTCAGGAAAGACCTTCAGAGTACTAGGTACTGAAAGGTTGGCTGTGATCAGCATTGGCAGCTGCTGTGGTTGTTTGAGTTGCTTGCTGTGACCAAAGAGACCAACAGCCACTGCCGAATGCCTCATTTTATTAATCCTTTCCCTCCAGGAACAGGGTTTTTGCTGGGCATAATATTCAGTGCTGGCAGCGGGTATCCTGAAGTCATTGGTGCCAAGGAGTTAATGAATTTGGAAAACTTCCCAGATAATACATCTGGCCCTCTAACTTACGTTTTGGAGTATGAAGTATGAGATGTAGAAAAAAAGAGCACTGAACTAAGTAAGCTACTGGCTGAAGAGGGGAAGAGGACATTTTTCTTTTTTTAAACTAGTGGACTGAAAGTTAAAAATTACATAGCTCCACAGAAGATGTAACTGTTGTGGTTTTGTTTGGGTTTTTATTTGGTTGGTTTTGGTTTTGTGGTGGTGTGTTTTGTTTTGGGGGTTTTTTTTTTAATTTTGTAGTACTGTGTATTTGCCAGTTTATCACCTTCTGAAGCTTGAATATAGACAGGGAAGCATTTATAATTCTCCACTTGAAATTATTCTTCTCCTTCATTTTTTTATATTGAAGTCCCATGCTGTTGCCATGTCAATAAGAAGGATTTTGAAGGTAGCTAACAGTAATTGATATTTCTAGTCCAGCTCACTTCTGGAATAGTATCTTGTATAGTGTTTGCCTTCCATAACATTTGCAATAAAGTTTTATTATATCAAATGGGTTGCTGGAGCTATTTATTAATACACATCTTTGAATAATAAAAGCTGTGCAGAGCAATATGGTTCAGAAATTAACTTTGAAGAAAAGAATTGCATTGCTATTTGTGAGTCTCATGAAACATCATTATTTTTAGTAAGTCTTTCAATACAGCAGTACTACTTTGCACTGACCTACACAGCACTCCAAAAGTACCCAGAATATCATCCCTAATTAAGTGTCCTACTAAAATGCTTTTTTCTGACCTAAAAGCAGAGTGGGAGAGTTTTTCTGTACGTAGCAGTGACAACCCAAATGGAAAGCATTTCATGAAATAGTAGAAAGCACTTCCTTGAGTTACCATCGACTACCAGCAGGTACTTTCCTCCTACCTTAGGTAATGGCACCGTTTGCCCATTCAAAACATATCAGCATCTTTAGTGTTTACCCTTTTTTCTGCCTAATGTCTTGACAGATGAAATTTCTCATTGGCTTTAGTCTTGCATGGGGTGATGTAGTTTCTAATTGTTTTGGTTTTGTCTACAAGCAATAAGTATAATGATTGGTATCTGAACCCTGTGAGTGTGCAGAAGATCCCTATTGACATGGGATTCAAATTACTTATGTTTGTTTGGGGTTTTTCTTTAAAGAAACTTAAATGCTGATTATTTTTTTCCCAAGTAGTCTAACATCTATACTGAGGCTATTTGATATCTTATTCCTACCCTTTTAGTTATTCACCTTCTGTTGTGAAAATCCTTTCTTTAATCCTTCCCTCCTCTTCAGGGTGGCTCTTATGTATAAAAGAAATCTTTGTGGATGGGATATCTGTCTGGGAGGGGAACAAATCTGTGACCTGAAAGCCTCACCTCCAGATTTTCAAGGACATTAGCAGACTTAGTGCAGTTGTATCTACATAATCTTTGTTTCGTTGAGTTCTTTTAGCCATTCTGGTCCTAGTTGGTACAGAGCCTTTTGCCTCCTGTTCTGCTTATGGTTCCCCTCTGTCCCCCATGGCCAGGAGAGCATGCAGGGTATAGTTATGTCCCGGGGAGAGTTGCTTCCACAGCATGTTTCAGTATTAGTGTTTTTTTTCCTGGGGGACCATCTCCTCTTGTTCTATTGTTGCTTGCTTGCTAAGTTCACAGGCTGAAGGGAGCAGGAAGGAAGCATTCTGTCTAGTGTGAATAGTGGGCTTGGGGCAAAGCAGGGAATTCGCTGGAGAGAGGCAGACCCTAATTCTACAATTTGCCCCATTTCAGAATGGTAGTGCCATAACAGCAGCAAGACCCTGACTCTGCCACACTGAAAGCTTAAATAGGGATCAGTTCACTTCCAGTGCTATTGTCAGGACCTGGCAAACAGATGGGCAAACGGAACAGAACTAGAACTTGGCACTAGAATTTTGCGTGTGTTACTGAAGGGTGATTGCACTTAACACAGGTTGCAAACAAAAAGTTCATTGAACTTACTGCGGCAGCTTTCAAGCCTCTCTCTGCGTTAGGACCAGAACAGAGGATCTGGCATTGATTTGTTTGGGTTTTTCATGTAATTACAATTTTTTTGTTGCTATCTGCAGTTGGCATAAATTCCTGTTTTCAAAAAAGGGGTTGGTTCTTTTTGGTTGCCAGTTTGTAATACTGCTGTTGACAAACAGAGATGTTATAAAAGAGAAGTCCAATATAGTGTAGTTATTCAGATGCCTCTTTTTATTGTTTTATAAACTGCTCAGATGCCTAATTCTGAAAACAAAATGACAAAATTGTTTGATCGAAGCTTCTGGAGTCTAATTCTTTTCTAAAAAAAGTAGCACACTGGTTTTAAATTTAAAGGTACTAAAAAGAATGAGTGTTACATACAGGAGTAAATTGTGTCAGCCGTGGCGTCAAATAACTCACTGCTTATTACTGAAATGTAAATCACAAAATTGCTACAAAGAATAATTTTAAGTCTGAGTTCATACTAAAAGAGAAATACATTAAAAAAAGAAAACATAGAGGAGAAAAAAAATATTTCTTGCAGTAATTCTTCTTTTGCCATCCTGTAGGAAATACAGGTAAATCATTAAGTCTCAGGAGAAACCTTTGGTCTCCTTTACTTACACTTTGCTTTTTCTTTTCTCTTTTTGTGTACAAAGCATGGGTGTAGCGTGGAGCAGTCACTGTGTTATCAGCTGTTAAGTGTCATGCCTGACACATCCCATTACAGATTCTATGAAATCAGAGCTGTTTGAAGTAAAATTTTCCATTCAAGTGTCAATTGAACCAGGGGTTTTATTTGCTTTTTTTTGACAGAGATTGTTCTTTTACTGTCTCCTAAAATAACTCTGATACTTGTTTTTGTTTAGGAGAGGAAAAGGTAAGAATATATGGCTGGAGGCTGGGAAGATAGCAAGCTGGGGGGGGGGGCGGAGGGAGCTAGGAAAGAGTGCTGGGGATGGGGGAAGAATGGAGATTGGGCATGTGGCTAGGTGCAAAGATGCAGTGTGGGAAAGGCTGACTTGACTTGAGAGGGAGGGGGAGACAGCTTGTGCTGATCCAGGGCAGTGGGTGCAGAAGCCACATTGGAAAGAAACGGGTGTCAGCCGGCCTTGCCATAAAGAAAACTCTGCTTTTGTTTAAAGCAAACAAAAATAAACAAACTAGGAAAACCCACCAAGACCCCACACCTAGGAAACGGTATGTACAAACTCTATTAAAAGAACATGAGTTTGAAGGTTTAAGATGTCTGAAGTAGGCAATGCTAGCTGTAAAAGTGTCTGTAAAGGCAACTCAGACCCTTTCTATGGATGCTGATGGTGTGAGGTTCTATTATAAAAACGTAATTCTTCCGGAAGACTTTACTTTCAGAGCACGAGAGGGATCTGCTTCAGGGTGACGAAGGCTGTTGTGTGCGGCCCCACCCTCATCTCATTTGTTGTTGAGGTTGTAAGGTATGCAGCTGTTCGGTTTATTCTGGTTGGAGGATGTGATGTTAGGTGGTGTGAATGATCTCAGGGGAAAAGAACCATTGTTTCTGTTTTCTAGCCATTAAATGCTGCTCAGATTATTTTCTAGCTCTGCCCGCACCTCAGAATTACTGGGGGCAGAGAGGTGTCTCTAAGTCACACACAGTGAGATAGTGTGTACAGTGTGTTCTTCACCTTCTTGATGCCCACCTGCTTGTGTGCTGATTTGCAGAAGTGCTGAATCTATTCGGGCTGCAGCCAAGTCAGTAGCAAGTAGTGCTGTGAGCCCAGGAAGCACTGGGTGTTAAGAATGCAGAAGAGGGAGCAGAGGGCAGGGGGAAAAGGCCTTGAGAATCATAAAATGTGAGCCTGAATTGATCTTCATCCTTCTGTTCCAGTTCTTTGTCTCTGAGACACAGGTAGTACGTTTGTCTTAAAATCAGGTCATTAGTGTTTATTTTAAAAAGTTTCTACTGTCCAAGGTGTTTCAGAAAAAGATGTATGAAGGACTGTTTAATACAGAGAAGATACTAAAGTGTGTGTTCAGTAAGAAAGGGAAGTAATTGTTGTACATGGGGAGGAAAATATTTGTAGATCTTTCCTGAAAGAAGGAAGCTGGAGTTTTGTAAACAAAATTGTCATAATGTATTTGGGACATAAAATGAAGGTCTATTACAATGAGTACACAGAGAGAGACAGGTTAACGATGGGCATCTCTGCTGTGGCATTCTTCAAGCCTAAGCACTTTACTTGGCAATGCTAATAGTACTCTTTTAAGGTCATTTTTTAAATATAATTTTAATACATAGCCTGTTGCTTTAACCACTTTCATTAAAATTTTATGAGCCTTTTCAGAAAATGAGGAAAATGCAAATAAATTATGCATTTTATTATGTAGTAGATACAGTATTACTGTATGTGTAAACAAATAAGAATGTTTCTTTATTAACACAGCAAACACTAAGTAGAAAGATCCTGCTATAGTCTGTAAACCACACATGCTTTAAAGAATCACTTTAAGTACCTAGTGCTGAGCCTAAACCTCTAGATTTGGAACAATATACAGTGATAGTATGAAAGGATTAAGTATCTTAGCTATTATAAATAAAAAGAGGGGTCACGAGTTACGGGGCACAAGATTGAAGCTGAAACCTTAAAGCATTCATTTTCTGAGAGTAAGTATTTAATATTTTATTAAATCCTATGCCTATATAGGCTTTCTGCTTGCCTAGTTTCCCTTTCCTTTTTCTACCCCCCTTCTTCTCCTCATGGAAGAACCCACAAGTCATCTTTTAAAATTCTGACCTAAGCACTCATCAGCCAGCACCGTGTGTGCGTGTCTGTGACTAGCTTACCTGTGTTTTACGCTGCTCCTTTACCCTGCAGGATGCTGAAGTGACAGAGAAATATGTGTAGCTGGTGAATGTTATTAGTGATAAGAGATGTGGATATATACTTCATTGCTTCAAGCCAAAATAATATGTTTGCTTGAGTTTGGTTTAATGAGAAAACCCCAGCTTCCTAGCACCAGATATGCAGATCAACACAACCCTCCTTCCATGTTTTTTCTGTTTGTTTTGTGTAGTTTTTGGTTTGTTTTTTTGGGGGGAGGCAGAGGAGTCTTGGGGACATTCTGACACTCATGTTTAATATTACTTGTCAACTGGAGATGCAAGAATCTCCTGATACTCATCTAGAGTAAAAGAAACAGTAAAATGGTCAAATGTAGGGTGAACTCTGCACGCGTTTGTTTTGAGCAGTTAGTTACCTTGCAGGTAGTCCTGCTCATTTCAGTTTTCCTCAAACCTCAGTGGCAAGAGGCATTTCTGCAACAGTTAACTCCTTTCACACCTACAAGACATGTCACTAAAAGCTTCACTTCTTTTCTTCTGTCTTGTCTTGTTCCAGCAACTACTTCATGATCCAAACTGAAAGAAGGGAACTTAAGACATTTTTAAGGAAGTTCTTGTAGCTCAAGAAGCAGACACAGTAATTCTCCCGGTTTAATGATGAGTTTACAGTGTATGAGGAGTCTTCACTTGCACTGTGATTTGCATTAACAGAACAGAGTGCCCATTTTGTTAGTGATTTTTAGAAAATGGAAACCAGGAATTCCCACTCAAGTAAATAGAATCAATAAACAATGGAAAGGCCAACAATCCTAGAATGACTAATGCTGAAATGTGCTTTTGCAATTGTGTTATCATTGGTAGGGAGTTGTTCTTAAACTTCAAATAGAATTTTTTTTGTACCTTTATATAAATCAGTTGCCTGTAGTTTTCAGTTAAGCAGTTTAATTGCTTAATCAGACTGGGAAAACCTTGTGATTAAAATTTTAGTCAGATAGTATAAGGCAGTATCAGTATTAGTTTTTACTCAAGGTAGCTAGTTTAGATCAAACTGAAGGAACTGGAAGGTAGTATGTTTATAATGTGCTTTAGCATACAGGAATATCATTTAAGTCTTATCTAAGAGTTAAGAGCAAAGACATTGAATTATGACAGAGTCAGCAATAAGACTTTATTAAAGCTGCCACAGAATACCAACACCAAATGAGGGGGCTTCTGTGCTAAATCAGGTGTAAGGGTTGTTGGGGTTTTTTTATAATGTATGTTGAGAAAAATTAACCCATTCTGTGAACAGCATGTAAGCAAGAAGGGACCGTTCTCTCGGAACGGACTAGAAGTAAACAAATAGCGAACACAGTTGAAGAGAACATAAGGAAATTCTGTGCTCAGCTCTTCTGTATTGCTGTTCAGAAGAAATGAACCACTGATGTCGTCTTTAAAAGATGAGGAGGGAACTTGTTATTAGTTCTGTTATGGGCTGATGCTTGCAACATCCATTTGAAATACCAAACTTCTCTTAACAATTCAGGATCAATCTGCATGTAAAATCTGAGTAAATTAATATTGTGCCAAAACATCTGTTTTTTCAGTTTAAAATAGAAAACATCTGAGGCATGGGAGCATAAAGGGAATGTAGCAGGAGATGAGCTGTACTTTACAAAGTGTTGACAAATCATAAATAAATCACTGCAGAAAGAGAGTACTGAAGTCTTGCCAAAAGAGAGCCAGTATTGCAGAAATACAGGTAGTCTTGAACTTGAGGTTCTGTGTGCTTTCATAGAACAGGAAATGAAGAATTGCTAGGAACAGGATGCAGTGTCATCTTTATTTTTGGTGGGTTCTTTTGTTTGTTGTTCATCTGTAACACAACCCAAGAAGGTAACTGTGGTCATGCTGGATCAGACAAAAAGTCTATATATCCCGTGTCCTCTGATGCCACAAAATGCTAGTGCCTAATGAGAAGTACAAAAGTATGGCCAGTTTATCTGCTAATCTTCAATAGATTTTGCTTCTTTTGAGTTTTTTTGCTTCCCTTTGAACACATGTAAGCTCTTAGTATCCGCAACAAAAGAACATTATTCACATAAATGTTTGTCAGGGTTGTTGCTCTGAAGAGAAATTATGATTGATTGCCCATTACTTTCTTTTTCTCCTACAGCAAGATGCGAACCCAGCTAGTAGCTTCTTGCTCCTTCCTGTGGGACTGCTTTTTCACAGGGGGCAGTTAAGCATATGGTAGAAGAACCGTTACATTTTTTTATTCTAACAAGATTAAACTCAGTGTTTTAAAATCTGATTTTAGTTTTCTGGTCTGAAGTAAATTTCATAGTATGTATCACTATCCAGTATGAGGATTGACGTACTCATTAAATATTGAAGTAGTTGATTGCCGTAAGTATACAATTGTCTTCTTGAGGCAATGGAATGGCGTGCGTTTCACAGATTAATTATATTTGCCTCTCAATGCAGAGAAAATACTGGTCCACAGTTAGAGAAAGACTAAAGAAGGCAAAGATATTTGTTGAACCATAGGATACAGGGCAGCCTACAGATGCAAGTGTTCACTCAGTACAGAAGAACAAAAAGTTATTTTATTGTATAGATGCTAAAAGTTTTTAATGTAAGGTAATTATTGAACACAAGAGCTATTTTTTTATACAGTTGGTTAACTTGGAAAAGTTAAACCGTAGCACTAGCCACTGTAAAAAGGCAAAATAAGATGTTCTGATACTGCTAGAGAAATCTGGCAGAGCTACTTAATATCCTGTAAGTTGTTCAAAGTGTTGGTGCATGTTTGTTCTTAATGTTTATGAGACTGGCTTTTATTGTAGTTGGAGCAAAAGCTTAGAATTTCAAGAGTGTTAGTAATACTCATTATTAAATTTTTAAAATCTAGTGAAGGGCTAGTGACACAAGTAGTAGTATCTAACTTTCATATTGTCATAGCATTTAGAAATGCAGCTGAGAAGCGACATGATTGCAAAGAATGAAATTTTATGCCTTTGTGTTGTATGACTTTGCATATAAAGCTGAATATATTTGCCCTCTAAGTAAACTGTATGATTATCGAATATATCTGGATTTTGAGGACAAAGAGAGGTCGATGTGCAGTCCATTTAGTATTAAATTACTAGAAAGGAAGAAATGTATTGTTGATAATGATTCAGTGTGTTAAGTGGGAATATGTCATTTGCAATATCACATTACAATTTGAAAACTTTATGCCTGTTAACTCTCAAATTAGTATAACAGAAAAGGGTTATCAAAAATACATTTTTTTATTGTGCTGGATGTCTGACAGCATTTGTACACATATTTATTTCCTGGCTGGTTGATGATCAACAGTAACCCCTGATTAGAACATGGATATAATTACTTTGTCTCCGTGAAGGTGTTCTGGCTAGAGGTCAGGCTCTACTAAAGTTAACTGTGAGCCTCAAGCAAAACCAAAGCTGTAATTAAGGATCTGCAGATTCATATTTCCGAAGTTAGCATCCTCCAGCATATTTTGGATGGATTCCATCAATCTTGACCAAAGACCCAGCAAAGCATCAGCAGAGGAGGAAGCCATTGCTTAAAATAACTTTAAAAAAAAAAGAACAAATCAAAACACGCTACTTGGAAAGTGTTCTTTAAAAAATGTGTAAATACTTGTTAATTTTTTTAAATGCTGTAGAACTAGAAAAAGAACACAGTGAAAATGTACTGTAATGTAGATAAGTGACTTCCAAAATGCCTTTTAATCTGGACTGCACTCACCACAAATGCATGTGAGATAAAAAATAACCCAGGGAAGACACTGCAACGAACAACTCTCTTGAGCTGCACTTAGCAGAGGTGCTGTTGTCTCAGAAAGTTCACATGATGATGTGCTTAAAGCATGAAGTAATATTTCAAAACTACTGATAATCTCTGATGATGTATCTTTGTGCTATTTATACTTCTAAAGCTATTACTTCTTTCCAGACCTTTGATTCCTTGAATAAGTAAAACCAGAGCTTTCAAAGAGTAAACAAGTTTCTATTAAAAGGCATATAAGCACATTCTTTTCTTCTTACTCCTGTAGCAGGACTGGGTGGTAACTGAAGATGGCTCTCTGGATTGCTAAAATAATAAAGAGGGGTTTTTTGACCTAGAAGTCACTACTTTGAATCCACCACAGGCTAAACATACTGACATCTGACACTTACGCTGTGTCTGACTCTCTGTGGGCAGGTATGTGTAAAGCCAAAGTACGATGCCCATAGAGTACAATGATCAAAAGGTGGATACTCAGCTGGTATAAGCTGGCAGGTAGTGGAAAAGCGTTGATTTACTCCAGCAGAGGATTTGGCCCCAGGCTTGGACCAGATTGAAAATGAACCTACCTGGTCCGGTTCTAGAGTCCCTGTTACTTTGAGTCCCTCTTAGGCTTTGATCTTAGAGGAAGGCTTCTGAAAGTTGCAGTTGCTGTCAATTGCTTAGGACCCTGTTCTTAGCAAAGATTGCAGTTCACTAGTAATTTAAGATATTTCGTTGTAGTTTGATTGGATTGCTGTCTATTTGAAATAACTCCCTGTTCCTGTAGAAGAGTTGCCTTTGTAATACCAGATTTTGAAATGTCTTTCAAGGATCCAACCACCAAATAGCTGAAGTAATCAAGTTGGGCACCATTTTGCACCTGATCCATGGAACTGTAAGGTCCTTTCTAGCCCTTACAATTCTATGATTCTATGAGGTTGATTAAAATTCTGATTGTCCAAGTGCCTCCTGATCTACTCGCAGCTAGATTCTGGTTCATGCTTCAAGATTGTGTGCAAAATCATGTTTTCCAATCATATTGAGTCCAAGCTTAGAGGAAACCTTTATTTTTCTAACATAAGCTAACTTGGATTTGTTTGTATTAAAATGCCATTTGATTGTGCTTAACCTGTATCAAGTTATCTCGGTTGCAGTATGACTGTGGCTGCTCCTTACCATCCTGTTAAACCTGGCGTAATTTGGAATTTTTGGTCATAATTTAGGATAGTGCTTTGACTAACTTCTCCAGAAATGTCCCAATTGATTGATAAGGGATGTCAGCAAGAAGAACTAGAATCACCCTTTCTTCTCTTTTGACCCTACGTTTCTGCATTCTGGTACCATGTTATGTTTGGAACGTATTTATATCTTCTCTCCTTTTATTGGACAAGTGAAATGGAACAAGGTGATGTCAGTTGTACATAGGCAAGGAAAATATATAAGAAAATCTCAAGAAAAATTAGCATTCATTTGCTACTACAGTTAAATTATATTCTAAGTTGTTCCATGCAGCAATTCCATTAGCTTTTCTAATTTGCTATTTAAACACATTGTAGCAATGCAAAACTGCATATTGAAAAGATCCTAAACACATAACTCAGTAATTAATAGAGTAACATCTTTAGAATACTAAAAAATTGCTGCAGGGGAAAAAAAAAAACTGAGAGATCTGGGAAGGTTCCCTTTTCCATGGAGGATATGAAAGGCTAGGTGCACATTTGCTAAACATCTAAGAATGCAATGAGTTTTCCAAAAATACAGCTTTGCAAAACCAGCTTTATCCGATATCTCGTTCACATCCTTGCCAATTTTTATATTTTAAAAAATAACCTTTTCATTTAAATGACACGTCATGACATATCTTGCAAGGGAGCTGCAAACCTGTTAAGGAAGCGTCGTACTGTACATGCCCAAAAAAGAGTGAAGTGTAAAACAGTAAATCGTATAGACTAGGTTTCAGAGTTAACCAGTAGAACTAAAGTAGTATTTTGAGTTTATTTTTAAGTAAGGCTGGGATTGTAGTCCAGTTGTGAATTGTATCTATTAAAACCCCAGAAGACAGCCAGATGTCATTGGGTATGAGTGTGTCTTTGCACACTGCAGAACAGTTTAGCAAAATCCTTTGCTGCAGTTGTTGAGAAGGAAAATGCGTTACCATTTGTTCTATGAATTGGACATGATTTTTCTAAAGATTCAGTTTTGTGGAAGAAAGCCCTGAAAATACTTTTCATGTTTTAAGACCTACAAAATAATTGCTCTCCATATTAAAGTCTTTATTTTTATTTACATTCTCTCAGCTCGCATGACTCTCTGCCTTCTTGAGTTTCTTATTAAGCTTTGCAACTGATTTAAACACGTGGGCTTGAGGAGCACATTTCTAGCTTCTTGTGTGTTGGTAGATGGGGTCATTGTAGTTGCTGAAAAGGTGCACGTGGAATATCATTGTATGCTCATGTACCTATGGGAGTGCAGATGTATTTCTGTTCCTGTACTTCAGCCTCAAGGTTACAGCCAAGTTTACCCAGATCTAACTAATGTTAGAGGAGATAACCTAGACATGGAAATTTAACTTTCCTTCCCTGAAAGCTGTAGTGAAGGTCCTAGTTCACAGCCTACTTGCATACAAAGCTTGAAATGTTTCCTTTCAGTCCTTTTTGAATTATTGGTGAATAGGGGAAAAAAAAAAAAGTGTTACCTGGCTGGAAGAATATACTTTTCCCACTCCTCACTTATTCAGATAGGGCAAGAGTGAGGTGTATTCTTTGGGGTTATTTTTTTTTTCTAAAAACAGTCCTCATCTCTGGAATGAGACCAGGCAGAGGCATTTCAGTACAGAGGATAGTTTAAGGAGGAGAAGGAAAAAAAGGGGGGGGGGATAAAAAGTTGAAGCATGTAAAATAAAGCTAGGTTAAAGACCCAATATCACTGCAACTATGGATTCAGCTGTGAGGAATTTAAAAATCTGGTAACAGTATTTTATTATAAACATTCAAATGATCTCAAAAATTTCACTGAGAAATAAAAAGGAACCTTTGCTGAGGACTTTTCCTGCAAACCCACATAATCCTTTCAAATTCTGGAGAGACTTTGAGTCAGAACTGTGCCAGATAACTGTTTCTCTTAGTTAATAGTAGCTTTGACAAAATTCTGCATATTCCCATTCAGGAGTTGGGTTTTGACATCAGCTTTTCAAAACTGTTTGAGGACAAATATTATCAAACTCACAAACAAAGCAATTTCAAAACTATGCATGCCTTTGTGAATGGCCTCTGGGTGTATGTATAGATGGATTACAGTTGTGTATGTACCTTTTTTACAGGTTGTCTGCTGGCAACTTCAAGCAAACTGTGTGTTAATTTCTATTTGAAGAAGTACAAATAAACAGAAGAAAATAAGTTTTCATAACTTTCTATAGAAATCAATCTATAAACTGAACCAAATGTAGATTAGGAGCAAAAGATGTGAGTTCACTACTTATTTTGGTAGTGCTGTAAGGAACAAACTGTCTTGCATTTCTGTGTTAATAGGAGATGCTAATCACTGGAAAGGTGATTCTGGTTTTGTTTGGGGCTTCTGAGTAAAGGGTTGTTACTGGAAATGGCTCATTTACTCTGTATGTGCCTGAGACAGAAAGTCTGAGTCCTGTGAAGCTTTTGTAAATACACATTGCAGAGTCTCCCCAGACTGAGATGTTGGCCTGTTTGTAGTTGGCTAATCCAGAAGTGGTTCCCTGATAAGGTTAATGCCCAGTTAATTGCTCCTAGCCTTGACATACAGTTTAATTGCTACTTGGCCAACACATGTTTGTTGCTTCTTCTGTGTAGAATTCTAGCGGATGTAGTGATGCAAACCACGGACTGGTGGAGGGCAAACCAAATAAATATAGTATTTTATGTTCTTTTAATTCAGGGCCAAGTGGATTTGGATGAAGTGTTTATTTAGTTTGCTGGCTGCTTCAGATGCTGTGGCATATTGATTCCTTTTATTACTAGCAGCCACTTAACCTGACCTCTCTCAGATCCAGTATTTTAAAAGCCATAAATTTTAACTTTACTTATGAGCAAGGACTGAAATGCTGTGAAAGCCTTTTTATTAGTAGAGCTATGCCTTACTCCATGTTCTTGTGTCACCCCTGGCAACAATATTTAGAGCATTTTAAATTAGAGCGACTGTTGGGCAGTTTGGTGGTGGTGGGGTTAGCAATAAAGAGAGATCATAAATATCTCAAGCGTGTAGGATTCACTGATCGGAGTGTGGGCAGGTGTACAAAACCAATGCCATTATTAGCAAAAGGTATCCTTTTTCCAGCTTATTTTGCTAAAAATCTGGCTTTATTTTCATAATGTTTACAGGTAAGGAAAAGCACACATGAAGTGTTTTATATAATTTCATGCAAGTTAAATTGGTGAAATTAAAATGTATTTTTCTTTGTTGCCTTGGCTTGCCTTTTCTTTTACAATAATCATCTTCCTTCTTGTTGCAATAGCCTAAATGAATGTGCAACTGATGGCTAAAGCAGTCTTTAACATGCAGCTTATATGAGTGTTTCTAAAAAGATGTCCAGCCCTAAACTTGATACATAAAAATGACAGACTACTTTTTAAAAAAAGAAAACAATTACGAATAAAATTATTGATATGAGAGAATTTCCTTCTCTATTCATATGTAAAGAATGCAAAAAAAGCTTTGAATTAACAAAGAAAGCAGAAGGCTTAATACGAACTTTTTACATCCTTTTAATTTGTTACTTCTGATTTAAAGTAGTCATTTTTAAAAATGTGGTTTCAGGCTTGCTGACTAAGATTGAGTAATAATTCAGCATCTTATTTCAAAAGAGGCGTAAGGCTTAATGAAATAGATCATAACCACGAATTGAACACACTTATTGGCTTGCTTTCTTCTGTTCTGCTACTGAAGAGGTTTCCTCCTCTGTCCCACAGGTCAAAGGTAACACTCTAGATATTAGCCTCATACCATTAAAAGTGACTTTGTTTAAATATTAGTGGAGGGACTCTCACTTCGTGTTAAACTTTGGCCTGGGAACAAAAGTGTTGGTTTAGTTTGAGAAGTGTAATTTGTATCAATTAATCTCAGAAAGTGTCACATTTCCTAATCTTTTAAAGCCAGATTGAAATGTTTGACTTTATCAGAGGGTGGGGGTGGAAGCAGAAGTAAAGTAATCACAGGGCACCGGAGTTTTTTTACTACTGCTCAGTTCCAGACTGATCAATTTACAAGATGCCTGAAATCACTGCGGAATCGTATTTTCTAAAAACTGGACTTTTTCCTGTCTGCATTGCTTTTCCTGTGGCCGTTTTCCTCTAGCAGGTTGGAATAGCTATATCTAAAATCAATTTGATATATATAAATATCATTGAGGAGAAAGCTTCTGTTTTGTAGAAGGTTAGGAAGCTTGATTTATACTGGGACCTGTTCAAAGGGCAAGCACTTCGGTTTACGCCAAAAAAAAAGAAAACACTAGCCTACTGGAGGAGGAGGGATTCAAATGCCTAGGAAAACTTTTCACTGGATGCAGAGCTGCACTGTGAAGTAGAAGGTTATGTGAGAGCTTTAAACCTTTGTAACCAAATGAAGAAAACTGATTATTTCAAAAGATAGCATCAGACGTTTTTATTCAAAGACAGGCTTGGCTGCATTTTGTCCAGAATTCAGCACTAACCTAGCAAATGCATGTGCCATTTCTCTCAGTGCTTTTGCTTTTAACTTCTTTCTTCTTTTGCACCTAATTCTTAGCTTTAATATTGTTCTGCTGTGAAACTTACTAGCATTTTTGAGATATTTAATGCTGTGCGTATTCTTTTTGAAATATTAACAGGTTCTGTTGCACTGTTATTTGATAGCGATAAGACTATAGAAAACAGCGACACCAGCATACATTTCCAACATGAGAGCAGTGCATTTTCATCTCTTGCCTGATGGCTGCCCTATTCCAGGCATTTCCTCCTCAGCCGGCTAAAGCTCAGCATACCTTCTGGGCTATAAATTGTGAACTGCCATTATTCATAGTTGAAATTGTGGTTTGTGCAAATATGGGCTAAATTGCAATCATTATGTAGTGAAATAGATTGAAATGTCTGTAAATCTGAAGACTGAAGCTGGCTCTTTTAATCAGAGAACTTGTTAAATTCTACCAAGCTTTGATTTCTTTCTTAGATTTTTTTTTTTTTTCTGTCAGGTATGGGGTTTTTCTGTGTTCAGTATTCCTGCTTCTAATTTGGAGTACTTGGTTTAAGGTATAAAGTGAGCAAAATTATACATGTTGTCTTTAATATGTGAGTGCAAGATAGTGATTTTTTTTTCTCTTCCTTTTTGTCAAGCCCATCATAATTCTGTTCTACCTGTATAAACTAGTGTTGAAGAAAAGGCTAAAGTATGATCTAAGGTTGTTCTACAAAAATGTAATTTTAAAGCTCTTAATTTGAAAATCCCAAGCTAAATAATGTAATTACTTTCAAATTCTTCCTTCCTAAATCATTTTCTGCATTGAATTGATTGATCATTGAGGAAGTATCTGAATATAAAAATATAAGTGAGAAGAAAAATTCCTTTGCAGTTGTGCATACTGTAAATCCTACCAGAAGTAAAGGAAACTACATTAAACAAAATGGTTCAGAAAGAATTGAACATGATTTAGTTTAAGTCACCGTTTTATGTTGCAACCCTGTGGGTAGTGTCTGATGTTTATGGCACATGGAGATTGGTAATAATGATAAATGTTTTGTCTTTTGAGCTTACACATTAAAAGAGATACTCAGAGCTTGCACTTTATGCACCAGTTTATTTAAATTTCCAAAAGGAGCTAAGGGGAGAGTAAATCGGTCAAGTCTTACTGGCTGTCTCTTGCCTTTTGTATCTTTGGACGTCTTTCACTTGGGTAGCTATTTGGTTCGTTCTCATACAAAAGGTTTCCCTACAGCAGGGATATATTTAGACTAAATTTTGCTGAGGGGCCTATTTTACCAGCCTAATACCTATATCATTTGATTCTGTATAACAGAAATCCTGCTTTTTCCTTCCTGAACAAAAGCTGGGGTGTATCTGACACCATGCTTGCTAGCCTCACCTCTGAAGGGGCAACGTAAGGTTAGCAATACATTAATTTGTGTAAAAAAAAAACCCCAAACATATGTGTGATCAGTGAATTGATTGCATTTTGAAAATCCTGGGAACATGCATGGATCAAATAATATTTTAAACATGCCCCAATTCCTTTAGAGAAGAGAGAACTATAGAGCAAGCAGTCAGATCAGTTAGGTTGGGGCAGGCCCGAGTTCAGTGGGGCGAAGTTGAGCATCATGAATGTTGCCCAAGGTGTCTGTCCAAAGCAAAACAGGCACTGAGCTGTACCTGCTTCCTGAGAAGCTGTTGGAAGATCTCATTCTGAGCCCTACCACAAAAGAAGCCAGCCTTGGTGTTTCATGGACAAACAGTTGTTTGCCTGCTAAAAGCACTCGAGTGCTATCTCCAGCATCCTGGTATCCGCAGGGAAGAAGACTCATTGTTTTCATAAATGTTTTCTCTTTCCTAGTAACACATGCACCTCTGTCATGTACAATGCCATAGGAACCCAGAATGTTTGTGTTTAGGGCTCCAGTAAGTGCAGAGCCAGACTATTTATATGTTAAACCCTGTGTTTATTCTAGTTTCTTAGTCTCAGTGACACTTTCCCTTCTTTTTTTCTTTATAACTGGTTTTTACCTCACTGTAGTTTTCAAAATGCAAATACGAAATTAGTCCAGTTCACATAAATGTGTTCCTTTAAATATTATCCTTTAAGCATACTCATATAGTTTTGGTTTTCAAGAAGAATCACTGTCCAAAAATAATGATAAATATATAAAATGTTTACTTTCAGGGTGTCTTAGGAGTTGTATTTAGAGTGGCAACGCTTCTCTTCAATTCTGCTGCCTCTAGACGTGCCTTTGGAGTGGTTTGCATTGCCCACAATGTTGTGTCGTTTGTTTCCCTTTGATTTTCATGATAGACATCTTGCTTTTTGCTTTTGATATGTTTCATTTCGCTGGGCTATAAAAAAAAGAAAGGAATGTGCAGATGCGGGGAAAAAGAAAAAGCTGGAAATACCTGAAACAGCTAATAATTCAGTTTTCCAAGGTAGGGGTGTTCTGAATTTACTTCAGCTAAAGTAGGTGAAGAGTGCTCTATTTAGTTTTTTTTTTCCTCTTTTTAGCAGAAAAATGAATATAGTACGTGAAAGTCGCTGTAAGTCTTCTCTTCAAAATATCGAAAACCAGGAAGTTATTGCTAGTTATTACTAAAACCAGTTCCTCAGGGAGACTTCCGTGTTAGAACAAAATAGCAAAATAAAGACTATTTATACAGAAAGAAACATACTTTGCCAATAACTCTGAGTTTCCCATGCAATTGTTTAAGGCAAATACTGGACAAAAAGCCTTCCCTTGGTGACCCTGACTGATATTGTGTGACCAGGTGCCTAAAAACTGCATCACAGCGTGTGCAGGGGAGGCTGCAGCAAGACTGGGCAGACAGCTTGCTTTCTGGTACATGTGGCATTTGAGTGTGTCGCTGCAAACCTTGAACTGTTGGCTTGGATTTTCTTAGGAATGGCCTTCATACCTTAACAGTAGTCTTCCAGTCTGAGTAATTGGCTTTGCTTTACATAAGACAGGCTCTAACTGACATTTAACCGGAGACTTTTTGGTGTTTTTTTTTTCAGGTAATACAGCTTAGGGCACTAATTGAATGTAGTACAGCTTGTACTGGGATGTGTATATAAACACCTTTGTGCTGGCTTTTGACACAGCTGTTTCAGGTAGCTGCAGCAGCCTGGAAGCTGGCAGTGGCTGCAGAGCCTGCCCGAGCCACAGCCGCCTGTGGAGCCGTGGCCCTAAACCACCTAAACCATCCCCGAGTGGGTGCCACTTCTCCAAGGCTCCCCAGGCAGTGCACTGGGTGGCTGCTGCCCACAGAGGCGGGAGCCATAGACCCTGGCACACCTTCACCCGCCTCTGCCCAGGCAGCCCCCGGTTTAGGGCTGTGACCCAGCTGGGTCCAAAGCTGTGCTTCCTTGGGCCACTACAGCCTGTGCAGCCTGCCACACTCACCAAAGCTGTGTTGGGAATGAAAAACAAGAAGGCTTTTTCTCTGATGATCAGAGTGGCTTCCCCTTTGTCGTGTCTTACAGTGGTTATGCTTTCCTTGATTTTGCTTTCCTTTGATTTCCTTGAGATAGGCACCTCTGCTAATGCGCAGGTTTTTAGTGATTTTTAAGCACCTTTTTGCTTTATGCAAGTGATTGCTCTAGCTCCATTTTCACACTCACTTATTTGGCAATAATGGTAGTCTCCAGAATAGCAATTAGTGAACAAAAGAAGGTTGCACTGTGTGACCAAGCAAATAGGCTTCCCTTAGACTTGTTTGTCTCCACACCCCCACACCCTCCCACACACCCCCTGCCTTATTTTCAACTACATGTCACTCTGCAGGGAGAAGAAGTGTAAATTGCTTTATATAGACACTACTGATGAGTCTCTATTTGGTGCCAATTCTTAGCTTTTTTCCTTTTAAGAATTCACTGATCACACTGTTTTAGTTCAGAAATACCTGCACTCTAGGATTGCTAAAATTGCAGCATATAGGACTAACATAGCTGTCTTTTCTGTGCTCCTATGAATCTTCAGGCATGGTAATGTGTGTGAAGGTCTTCTGTTCTTGTATTCTCCTGTTGCTTCCGTCAGTATCATTAGAAGTTGAAAACAAAAGCATTTGTGTTCTCAAAGACAAGAAGACATTGCAAGGCAAAGTCTCTCCCTCAGTGTCTATATGTTACATTTGCTGTTCTGCTATGTGAAAACTAAGTAGATGCTACAAAGGCTTTTAAATTAAGCTGTGAATTTCTTCATTGATTTGGTATGCATGCGTTTGTTGAACTCTTTTCTTTACATATTCTATTATCATTATGTTATTACTAATTAACACTAATGTGGCTACTAAATTAAGCCTTTCTAAGGTCAGATAGTTAAGCATTCAAAGAGAGGAAAAGTTTGGGAGGCTTGGAAAGGCATTTGGCCTTTTTCATATGAAGTGCTTTCTTATGCCTATAAACAAGGAAGGAGGCAGCAGCATCATTTATGTTAGGCTGTACTTTACTGGAAATATTTGTTTCCTGAAAAACCTACTGTGTATGTTGATATCGTAGCACCAGTTTCAGCTGGAAGAAAAAGGTTGGATAAGACTGAGAGAACTAATAATATCTTCTCACAGGAGAAATGTGTTTGAAAATACCAACAATTCATATGCCTGACTCATTCTGAAAACCAAAACTCTTGTGTAGCCGTGTTTGGTTTTGTGAGTCTAAAGATGATGTTTTTGAGACTGTTAGTGTGCAGTTGGACATTGCTGTCAAAGGGGGAAGAAGCAACCCCATCCTTATCACTGATGCAGGTTTTGAAGTGACATAAAGCAACCCAGCTGTTGCCCATCACTGTTGCCAGGTCTGTAAATTATGTGCCATTCCCTCCATGTCTGAACAGGGATACCTACTGAACTAGGTTTAACTTGATGTTATTTTTAGAACAAATTACATTCATTGCATACTATTTCAAAAGCCCCAAGTAATAAAGTGCACAATTAAATGTATCTGTCTGACTAGTTTCATTTCTCTGTGTGGTTTTATATATAAAATCTTAACTATTTGTTTTTCAGACTCTTCTGGCAAAGATTTCGGTCCTACTCTGGGATTGAAGAAGTCCAGTTCACTTGAGAGTCTTCAGACTGCTGTGGCTGAAGTTAGGAAGAATGAACTCCCTTTTCACAGACCGAGGCCTCACGTGGTCCGTGGTCGGGGGTGTAATGAGAGTTTCCGAGCTGCCATTGACAAGTCTTATGATGGACCTGAAGATGGTGAAGAGGGTATGTTGCTAATGGCGCTTATTGAGGGTGCCACCTTCACTGACCACTGTTGGGGGCCAATTTAATAAAACACAGAAACAAGTGAAGTTGAAGTCAGTCATATTTTAAAAGCTGCTTATGTCTTCCACTGAATAGAGCTGTCTTTGCTGTACCCCATCCAACCTTGACTTGGTTTAGCGTAAAGTTTTCCACTGATCTCCTTCGGGGCAAGGGTGGGTTAGAGGATTTACAACTCAATCCTTAAATAATTATATTTTTCAACTTCAAGAAGCAGCTGCCTTCTTCAGATTACATTAAAAATTATCTTGCTTGTTTTACAGAGCCATCTACAATTCCCTCTTCTCCAACCAGGAAATTCGTTTCCTGTTATAGCAAAGGCAGAGTGTATTGATAGCACCGTACTGCTCATTCTGTCACCATGGGCCAGACACCAGGCTGGAAATACATCTCCTTTAGCATGAAACATAAAACTGCTTGGATGCTGAGCCCCTGAAACAGAAACAACCAGATAGAACAGTTTATCTACTTGTTTTTCAGCCATTAAAATAGAAGGATTCCAAGGAGTGAATGAAATAGTTTTGTTACATAAGTTGGTTATGTCAGTCACCAGAATCTCTTCTTGAAACAAGCTCTCGGTGTTTGCATTGCAGCGTGTCAGTTTTCTTGAGCTGATGGAAGTTAACAAGCTGCATTTCAAACAGAATAGTGTTTTACCCCGTCAGGGTTTTTGTATTAGGAATAGTAACTAGAAAACAAGCTGATAAAATAACTTTGTATTTAATTTACAATAGAAATCTTCATTAATTCACTAGATATGTTTAGTCTTCTAAATTATTCAGTTAAATGAGTAAGTGTTGTGAGTAATTTGAGCACTTTGTAGACACTCGGGCTATATTTCATCTGTTAGCATTTTGGTGGCCCCTAGCCATCCTCAATGTGTCTTTTTCATTCTGTACAGATGGTTTCTCTGATAAGAGCTCTCACTCTGGTCAAGAAGCTCAGAACATGGAATCTACTCCTCCGGGGAACGCTGAAATAGAAGATGCAGAAACCAAAGCAAAAAAAGAAAAAAAAAATAGAGAGAAAGAGAAGAAAAAGGAAAAGGGCAAATCTAAAATCAAAGAGAAGAAAAGGAAGGAAGAAAATGAAGATCTAGAAAAGAAAAAGAAGAAAGGCTTTGGTGTCATGTTGAGGTATGGCATTTTGAAAAGCAAACCAGCCACCTATTCTTGTTATAACACAGAAGACACTTGATACTCTCATAAAGTAGTGGGAGAATTATTTCACTTGGATTCAAAATAATGTTTATGTTATTTAAAAAGAAAGCAGTTTATACTTTTACACCAGAGTTGTAGCTGAGGCAGAAGACATTTGGCAGACAAAATGTCTTTTTGAGCCTTTGAAATTCATTCCCATATGTCAGAAAAGATTCAAGGTTTTAGGCGAAAAACAAGCGTGTGTCGGTGGGGGAGGCTCTGTGGGGAATACTTAAGTAATACATGACCCACTCCCACATTTAGACCTTTGCCTTCTCTCCCCTTGCTTATCTGCTTCCTTCACAAGCGTTGGGAAAGCAGGTTTGCTCATGTTATTGTAAACAATCGAGTGACATTTGCAGTTGCTGAAAACCACTAGCTGTGACAAAATCTTTGCTTCACAGCTTCAGTCATTGCTTGCAGTGGTCAAAAGGCCACCGTCCTCCTTGCCCCGCTTGCGAGTGTTTGGATTTCTTCTATAGCTATTGGTTGGGTTTGCACCTCTGTAATCACTAGAGTTCAGACAAGGTTCTCCAGGCCATTTCCTTGCTATTGCTGGAGCCTTTGGTGCTGTTTGGTGTCACCCCTACCTCTGGTACTCTTTTACTCTGCTGAGGATTAGAGTGTTTCCATTTAAATAGATCTTTGCAATTAATATAGGGTATGTGAAGGAAATTTGATGGTAATTTGGAGGAGATTAGATTGTATGACCATGTGGTTACTTGTGGCATAGAACACTTAACACTGTGTTGTATAGAAGCCAGATACATAAACAGCCACAGTCATTGCTTAGGCAAAGATGCATTTAACTATAAATCTAAGAAATCCAACTGCAATCACTTACAATGGTATTCATTAGGACAGTAATATACGAACTCACGTTGCAGCTTTCTGTTGATATGTCCTCTGCATCGTGGCTTGTGTTATATTGACATGGAAGATTTTAGCTGATCAATAGGAATCCTCAAAATTTTCCTATCAAGTTTTGAACACTGTAGCGATATCGTCAAAAAATATACAGGGATGCTTACGTGACAAATTTGCATGATTTCAGCAGTTGTTAGTGCTCATAAGATGAATGTGTGTGGTTATACCAGTCTGCATTCAAGTGGGGCTCTTCAGGAATGCTGAGGAGGGACGTGCTCACACCTGTGCGTTGCACATGCACTTGTGTTCATACTGTTTAAAGAAATAGGGCTTAACATGGAACAGTAGTTAAAACACTGAATAATTAGGAGGGTGATTTCGACAACTCTTGTGTATCTTAAGCTTTATGTCTGTTTTCACTCTTTTTTAAATCTTTGGTGTGAATAGGGCTGTTGGAAGAGAAGGGGAGTGACACAGAGGTCTGACAAAATCCTAAGTATTCTGTTTCATGTATCACTGGCAGATTGGAAGTTTGAAGTGCGAATTCTTACTTACGGGGGAGTGATGCCTGAGCCGAAAAGAACACAGAATAACGTCAGAATCCAAGCAAGCGATTGTAGTTGACAAAAAATCTGATAATGATCAATATTGCAAAGCTGGGAACAATAGGTTACCATTCTTAGTGATTCCTTTTTTTCAGAATATATTTCACATTTTGGTTGTACATGAGGTTTCTATATCTGCTCTTTTCATTAGCTTGTTTTTTATTTAGACTGATAGTCTTCCCAGCAGACAATAATTACTAATAGGATTTACTTATCTGTATGGCATCACAAAATGGGAATTTCTGTCCCAAACCATTGAAAATCTCTACAAACCCACAAAGATGGAAGCAACAGGTTGTAATGAACAGAGAAAAAGTTGTTTGTAAGGGCTGGGAGGTTTTTGGAGGTTCTGTGTCTTCATCAGTGTTTCTTCCTAGCATTTGTAAAATTGTTCTTGAAAATAAATTGCTTCCTGAGAAGGTGAGAGTCATAGGGAATCCCAGGCATGATAAAAGTGAAAGCAGGCTGATGACCTGTAAAGACTGAACAAGAGCAAACAGTGTGAGTTTATAAAAGGGTTGGGGGACCACATGTCCTGCTCAAGATAAGCAAAACCAGGCTGATATTTTTAAAGGGAGAAACTGCTGTGGATGACATGAAAAACTGAAACAATCTGAATATTTTTTAAAGAAGTAATAGGAAGCTAGTGGGGGAACTTAGAAGGGGTCAAATACTGACTGAATACTAGATTCAAGCAATATTTTTCAAACTGGAGTTTTGCACTGATGTAAAGAGTGGGGATTGAGTGTCAGGAAGGCTAGGGAGGAGGAAACTGCAGTAAGAAGATTCAAATGATCAAGTATTTTAGCAACATGGATGGAAAGAAACAGGTTTTTTATGATATTTGGAGATGAAACTGGCATGTTTTATTGGTAGAACATCTGTGGAAGGAAAGAGAGAAGCTAAAGATGACAAAGTTGTGAGCTTCAGCAGCAGGCAAGGTAACTACTAATTCCTGGTAGCTTAAGAGAAAGAAGTAGAGAGAGGTCTTTAGAAACAGAGACGAGCTCCGTTTTTGACATGCTGAGTTTAAATTGGAAAGGGAACCTGCCATAGGAGGCATTAGAAGTGTAAACACCGTAAGGGAGCAGGAAGCTGGATGGAGGAGGAGATCTGTAGTGTGCCTTTTGTAGATACGGTGGTAGTTGTACTGTGATCTCTCATGTGGGAGACCACCACAATGAGGAACAAGGAACAGAGCCCCTGCTAGGCTGACAGGAGAGAAAGACTCAGGAGAAAAGAAGTCAAGGAAGCAACTGGCAGGAGTGGAAAGAGAATACATCTTCCTGGGACTGGGCGATGACATGAATTTTTTAAACTAGTCCAGTGACTGCGGCCGTGTAACTAATTAATCCTAGCAAGAGCTGGAACCCCACACTGATACTTTCATACTTTGTAATTTGTGGGCTGCTTTGTTCAGAGCAGTTTCAGCTGTGCCTGCGTGGTTCTGCTGTGCTGTGTGGACTCACGCAAGCAGGAAAACGGACTTGCTGAAACCCTGTCAAGATTGGGTTGAGATGATCATCTGTGGTGAAAGCTCCAGGACCAGAAGGATAATTAATATATTTCTGGGTTCTTGCCAGAAAGCTCAGTGCTAATGAAGACACATGCACTTTCTGGCGAATGACTAGGGGTCAAGGGTAAAAGACAAAGGAAAGTAGAATTTGAGGCTAAAGCAGCTGCTGGAAGTGTCACACTTGTCTGCAGTGGGGTTTTTGTGCTATACTTGCTGGGTCATATATACAGCTCTAACAAGGTTTATCTTGATAGTATGTCCATGTGGATTAGCTTGTTTCTTGCCTTATAATAAATAACAAAGCATTTCAAGGTATTAAAACCAAACCCAAGTGTTTATCTGTAGTACAAGAAGCATTGAGCTTTAGTCTTTTCCATCTGATATTTTTGAACATATTGGAATTGCTACTGCATTGGGTTTTTTACTTTTTTTTTTTTTTAATTTAACAACAGAAAATAGCAAAGCTGTTAGCAGTTGCTAACAGATTTCACTTAGTGCCTCATCTGTTGCTCAGCTGCTATTTACTTGTAGTTCCTGGTCTTTTTTTACAAAAAAAAAAAAAAAAAAAGAAGAACGATTGCTTTCCTGATAAGCTTTTCCTGGACTAAAGCTTTATTTAGGTGACTGTGATTCAGGGAGACCATCAAGAAATCATGCTTTTATTTTTGTAATCATTGGTTTTAGAAAAGTCTTGTTGTTTTACCCAGTATTAACTGGAACTCTTGGCTGCAGCATTTTAATGACTGTGGCAAAGTAGGTTAATATACTGGAAATTCGAAATGCAGATGATGCTGGTTATTACTGATTAGTTAAGTAATCCAAAGTACTATTTTACTGTGGTGTGTACTGCACGGTGTTTGTGTTTTCTTGTTTGGTTTGTTCTGATGCATATATCACCTGATTGAGTACTGGATGTGCCTATGTGCTGTCCAAAGAACAACAGAAGTTGACTCTGTTAACTGCTTGTATGTAACATCAGCTAAGCAAGCATTATATTTTATTTCTTGATGTTTTCGGGCACACTGCACCATCATAGCTCGCTAAATAACCCACCATTAGACAACAGACAGCAAAGTAAATTGATATTATATATCAGGAAAACAGCTACATTAAATATTTTCATTACTGGAGCTGTGGCTAAATGTACACTGCAGTCTCAGAAAAATAAAAACAGTGTCTGGTTTCTATGCTGAAACTTTCAGAACAGAAATATATTCAGTTCTATGGAGACAGATAACAGCCACAAGATGCAATACCACATTCAGTTCTTGGTTCGTCCCTTTTCTTACATTGAGCTGATGGATTCTTCCAGTGCACAGTGAGACTTGACAAGACTGCTGGACCTCAGATGAGCTTCCCTGTACTTCTTTTTGAACATATTTTGTTTTTTCATGAGTAATGCTATGGTGAAACAGCATATTTGTGCTTTTGAATGAAGGTGGTGTGTAATGTCATTGGTTTAGAACTGTCAGAAGCCTTGGGAGGTGGCTCTGTAAGTTGTTTGGAAGGGTTAATTACCCTCTTTGTGCAGTGTGTTGGAAATCCCTGATGCTGAGCACTAATGCACTCGCTTAGCACTGGGAATGCAAAGCTGTTCTAACCAGAGGTTAATTAAAAAAAAAAAATTCCTCGGTTTGCTACATGATGAACTGTAGATTTTAAATTTGTGACCCATTGCTATTTAATTGCTATGCTTTGAAATACTATCAAAATATTCTTTTCTAACAAAGGTAGGCTTTGCATTGATTTCTAAATCAAGTTGGAGAGAGATTGAACCTTTAAATCACCAGGGAAATGTGACCTCTGCTGTGCGGTGCTGCTCTGTATCCTAATCCCATAGCGGTTGTTACAGTCCTGGTGTATAATAAACATAAGTCTATGGCTGTCTCACTACCTTTTCCAGATAGTGATTGTAAAAATTCTGGGCAGCCAGTTCAGCTTTATGGGTATGAAGACAAGTTAGCTGATGGATTGCAGCCACACCGATGGCATTTTAATAGGTAGCTCCCCTAGGCAGAGACCAATAGGCTGAAGATATAATTTTTTGTAGTGTAAAAATCTGAGAGTAAGTATGTAATTGTTGACTTGGTAAAGAGTTTTGCTGAACTGGAATGCAGTGGGAGAACACCCTCTCATTCAGCCTTTATTTCCAGGCTGGATTCAGGAAGAAAGTCCAGCCTTTTCCATATAAGGCAACTCTTGTCAACTCGATTTCACTGGTTCCCTAGCAAATATTTTCAAAATAGGTGAGAAAATGTCTCTCTCTCACAAATATTGTACACCGATCATGACTTGCATATTTGTGCATCTATACATGTAACTGCAAGCACAGGAAGTGGGAATATATATGTGAATGTTAGTTACATTTGGTTTTTTCTCTTCAGAAAGAGTGCATTTTCCCATATAACAGTTCATCTTAAATTATTTACCTTCCATTTCACAATATGAGCCATGAATATTTTATTTTTCGTCCCGTTAATTTGCTAATTTTCCTTTGAGCTGAGTGCCTTAGTGATTTTAATTTTTCATTCTAGTTGGAAGACAGAAATGACCCTTTTTTCACTATTACTGTTATAAGCCTTGTGCTCAGAATGATACTTTTTACAACCGACACTGTAAGCCTGTAATGGTATTGCAGAGTAGATAGCATAATATACAGATATTGCCTTCCATTAAGTATAGCACTATGATAGCTTATGGAGATATTTTTTTTCTGCTCTGTGTTGCCCTGGGTTGAGCATTGCAGAAGAAAAGTTAGCAATATGATGAAGAAAGATCAAATACTAGAGATGTGATTTGCTGGAGAGAGGCAGTGTTTATTTTTAATACATTTAACACATTTTTTTTAGTGTATTTATATGTATGTACGTATGCTGGAAATCAGTATGGACATGGATAGATTAAAAAGAAAAACAAGACTAGATTAAATTAAAATGTAATTAGCCTAAAGTTATTTCAGATTTTTTTTTCTCAATAGCAAAATAATCTGAGATTGATCGTGCTGGTGTATTTCATAGACAGCATCATTTAATGAGGCAGATGTGTTATTTAGAGGCCTTGATTTCCTTTTGCCTGATAAAATTCCCACTTTTCAAATAGGTAAATTGGTAAATAAAACTCCTGTTTCCTTTAAAGAGCACAAGAGCATGAGGGAGAGGAAATACCTAATGAATTTAATGTATCTCAAGTTTGTCAAGCATTTTTAACTAAAAAAAGACAAGCACCTCAATTTATGTGTATCATTTATTTCTTTTCCTCCACTGTATTGATTGCTTCTTGGCTGCATTCATAGTCAGACCAAAATGGAGAAAATAAGGGGCTTTTCTAATAAAATGATCATGTGGACTGCCTACTAAAGGCTTATTTGTTTAATTAAGCATCTGTTCTCCTCTTAATATGCATGCGTAAAGCTCATTAACGTTAGATGTATGCAAGTGCAGTGAAGAATAGACCCCTTACTCTTGTTATTGAACTTGGATAACAAGATTTCTATTTACTTAACAGATCAGAGCAGAAAATTCCCTCTGACTATTTAAAAGGACTGGAAATTACAAACAGTTTGCAAGGAGCATGCCTTTTGCGAAATAGTTGCATGTTCACTTCAAGTTGAAGTATCACTATGCAAGCCATTACTAAGCAAAAAAAAAAAAGAAAAAAAAAGCACCGTGCTTTGTCTGTAAGGATTAACTTTGTGCACTAAATTCTGTGACATGTCTACTTGAATATATACTTGCCTGTTCGATATTGACTTCTGTGCTTGCCACACCTGCTAAAAAAAAAAGTAGACTCCAGTCCCATACAAAGTATGACCAAGTCTTTTCTGGAGGTGGCATATGTCTTCTAAGTGTCTGTCTCTTCTCTCCCAAGAAATGCCTTCTGCAAAAAAAAAGTCCTGGAAACCAGGGTATATCCTTGATGACTAGTAAACACTGTGGCAATGTGTTTATCCTTCATTCACTATACCTAGCTGTTACTTGTTCTAAAATCCATCTCGTCTGAGGATAAAACTTGAATTGCAGATTTTCCATATAAGTCATGGAACATTGGGTATTTATATACATAGAACGGATGCGCTATGGTCGAAAATACTTGAGGGTTTGAAGTCGTGCCCACGATAATTTGAATCAAGGCTTCCTGAGCTGCATTTTAACCAGTAAGTACATATTTTTCTCGGTAATACAGTGCAGAATATGAGTTCTACCTTGAGATATAAAACTGGCAGTTTTTCCCATTTTCTGTTTCAGTAGGTCTTCTAACATGAACTTGGTAAATGGGGACTTGGGGGAGAGACAAGAATTAACAGAGAAATTATACTGAAGGGGACTCCTGACAGATCCCTTAACTACGAAGTGCTGGCAGGTGCCAGTTTAATAGGTATTGCCATTAACAGCCATCTGTAGAGAAAATGAAATGTACTCATCTCACTGAATTATGATTTATGCCAGACAAAGCAGTCAAACCAAAGTAATATTTATATTATTATACAGAGTCATTGATTAAATGCACATGCCATCTCAAATCCAGTTGACATTTTAAGTTGAAATGATTGCAGACATGTAGCCATTTATTTAACTATTACTTTAAAAAATGTGTCTCTAGTTGTTATTAAGAGAAGAAAGTCAGATCTGACCAATATTTCAATAGGCTGACCTTTTGTTTTGCTGACATATAAAAGGAACAAAGCTCCTTTTGGGGCAGTCACAATTTCAGAGCATATGAAGTATGCTAGCTTCAGAAAAAACTGACCCCTTTGAACCACTCTGGCTCTGTCTTCCCCCTTTTCCACACAGGATTTCTGAAAGAAAGTAGACAAGATATGGTTTATCAGGTAAGAAAATAGTCTGAGTGAGGCTTTGTTTCAAGTACCTGCTCTGCTACTGGTTTCTTGGGTGACACTTGTTAACTTACTTAGCTGCCTTGAGTCACAGTTATCCTTATATAAAGGTTATCCTCTGTGCTTATAAAAAAATAGAAACAGCATTTCCCTGCTTCATATAGTAATTGTTCAGATAAGTATGTTAAAAAAATAAGTACATTTAGAAACTAGGCTGCTACTCCTGTGGAAGCATAGCAGGCAAATAGTTTTATTTTTTAAAAAATGAAAATTAAAAATTAGTAAGCTTTTGTGTGATTTTTCTCAAATTGATTTTTCTCTAATCTCTAGGATTCTTCCTTCTCTGAGCACTTTTTACTGTCTTTCCTTTTACTTTTTTCCCGTGATTCCAATTTTTGTCCTTTATTAATCTCCTGCCCAGTCTCATTTCCCCATAGCATCTCTACGTTATCTTTGTAACACTGTCTCGTTATTGCTTACCTTTTTAGAAAACTTTGGTCTGTTCTCTCTTTGGAACGAAATATGAAGCAAGCCTAGCCCAGTTTGCTTGCAACAGCAGGAAGTTGAGCTTGCACAGTTATTGAGAAATGTTTGAAAGAACGTGGAGCTGCTCACCTTCACCCCTTCTTGCTACTGCTAGTGCATGAAGTGCCAAGCTGGGTTTACCTCTTCCTCCTGCGCTCTGTACTTCCTCCTAGCGACAAATACTCCTACCCTCGGAAATGCGGTTTGGAATATAATGCCTCAGAATTATAGTTGACCTTCTATCTTTTTCCGTGATGTTATACCTTCTTGCTAGAAAAAATTGATTTGTCATTTCAAATTTAACATGGGCAAACTAATTTTTTTCTCTGCAAGTTATTCTTCTTTATGTCCTTGCTCTGTCTTGGAAACTTGCAGCATCTTCCCTCTTTCACAAAAGCCCCTACGTGGGATGTCATCTTTCAGTGAACCTTAAACTCAGTGGGGCAGTGTCTAAAATTTGCTCTCTTCTTGCACAACACACTGAAGACCTCACCACACAAAAGAAGCTACTTCTCTTTCTGCTTGGACTCCTTTTGCTCCCAGGTGATGTCAGTCTCTCTCATGGATCCCATTTCTGGGTCATTGTTCTGACTATTCTCGCCTGCCCTGTCAGCACAGCACCAACTTTGTGTCCTTCCCAGTTTGGTCTGAATTAACAGACCAGTGTGGTGACATACTGCTCTGAGAAACCATGAACGCTCACCAGCCAGCTTGTCTCAGCTGCACACTTTCTACTACAACACGTTGCAGCATGTCTGGGCAGAAAGTATTTTATATAGCCCTTCAACTTCCCTAAGACTTGCCTCTGCTGGAAAACTTCCGTGATGTGTATGAAGGTTGGCAGGACTAAATGAGTGATGAGGTAAGGCTTTATATCCTTTTTACCCAGCTCCTGCTTTCTATTTCTCTCTACCAGTAGTAGTTAAGGAAAGCTCTTCACAGCTTCCTGCTGTGCCCCGTATTTGGCTGTGCTCCATTCACCTCCACCTCTCCTCATTTGTTTGGAATGTGGTAGGATGTGAATGCAATGGTGCAGGATTGATCCGTACCCTGCAGTTCCTGCAGTGTTAACTCCGTCTTCTCATCACCTCCAGCCCTCCAACCTCTGACAGTGCTTGTTCGTCACCAGATTTCTTCCCTTGTTACTTTCTCCTCTCTAACCCACTCTGCACCCCGGGCACTCTCTTGTGCCCTGGATGTCACCCAGCTAATGCAGAGCCTTGACTAATAAGGCTTGCAGAGTTCCTTAGATTGGCTCTGCCCTGCATGTGCGTTGCTTCTACCCTCATGCACCTTGGCGTGAGGAGCAACTGCTCTGATTGCTCAGCAGTCATGATGCTGCGAGACATTTACTATTGAAGTTAGCTTTGCTATTGAGTGCTCCCCTCACATAAATATTTACATTTAAAGAACTGCCCCTCCTTCCTTCCTTCTTTCAGTGGAAATGACATCTCTAGGGTCTTGGCTTAGACCTGAAGCATTTGAAAGAACTTGGTCTTACTCTTCAGAAGTCTTTGAATAATTTTTAGTAGTGAAAATGAAGATGTCTTCTCCCTTTTCCCTCTCTGTTCTTGCAACTTCCCACTTCTGTCCTGTTTCTTTTTTTTTATTATTGTTGTTGAGAAGAAACAATAAAGAATTAATAAAAAGGAACCTGGCCAAATAAACTGTTAGTCAAATGCTGACAAGAAAAAAACCTGTCACCCTATGTCTGTGTGCATCTTATATAAACTCTGAGATACATGTCACCACTGGTTTAGGAATTAAAAAATATTCAGGGCTTGAAGGCTGACTCACAAAGTGAAAAATTGTCTGTCTCTGTGTGTATGTGTATGCAAGATACAAAGGCCACTAAGTGTCTGCTATAATTCTTCAGCATTCAACTTCAGTATGAGGTTTGAAGTAATGAAGGGTATCCCTGTGCCGTTCTTTGTCCCTTGTTTGAAAGTAGTGAATACCTGGCCTCACACTAACCCCAGATTATCAGATTTGTTGGTAATAATGTGTAAATAGAAGTGTAAAGCTATTTTATGGTGACAGAAGGCCACCACTGTTGTCTGCTGTTTACTTTCTAGCTGAAGAACCCCAGTGAGTAATGAGTCAGGTACTGTTCTACCTCTGTCATATTTTTTGTTTATTTTTTTATCCTCTAATGTGGAAATCACTATTACAGTAGCTTAGTATAACAGACATCCTAATGTTCTGGTTTTAATTAAAATTAGATTGAGGAAATAAACAATTCAAAGACGTTAGCTCTCTCACCCCTACCCCCCGTTCAGATATGGTTTACATACCCTCTTCTGCATTTGGAAGTGCTTTTTTCTGTTCACATTGTATTGAATTGTTCAGCCTCCCTAACAGATAGTGAGGGAGGACTGTCGAGGAAGCTCACTGTCATTCATTTAGTCTTCTTAGCAATCAGTGTGTTTAAATTACTAAATTTTTTGTCTGTTTGTTTTGATGCAGTCTGCACTGTAAAATACAATTCTTAATATAAAAAATCTGTCAAAATGTGAAGATTTCACAAAACCAAAAATGCAGTGCTTTTAAGAAGAAATTTCCGCTATACAGATGCAGATCATTTTTACTATGACAAGAAAAATATCTATATATCAGAGAGTGACTTGATCTAAATTACTCAAAAAGAAATTAGCTGATATTTCCTTGCTTTAAAAAGGCAGATTATTATGGGTGTAAGTGCTACAATAGGTTAATGTGCCTCTTCATCTTTGAAGACCTCCGTCCTGTCTTTTTCTTAATGAATTCCTATTTAGGCTATTTTAGCTTGGTCGTCATTTGTTGCTTCCAAACCCATCAGTCATCTGCAGCAGTGGAGGGTGCTGTAGGCAGGCTCAGGAAAGAGCTCCAGGAGCTCTGGGCTGAGGTTTGGGAAGATCTGTAGAGAAATTTATAGATACAGATCTGCTTTGAATTCTCTCTGTCTATGACAGTAATGTTAGCTTTGTTGTTCCTACATGTGAGACGTTTGCTAATTTCAGTAGTTACAAAGTGGAAGTTATATTTTTGTATCTGTAGTATGAATGTTGATGATGTTCTGTAAGACCACAGTGAGACCTGTAAATCCTATGGTGCTAGTTCTCTGTAAACTGCATAATTTGCTGATTTGCCTGTGAAGTATGTTGCACACAGTGAGTGGTGGAAACTGATTTGGCATGCAAGCTTGCTGATTCTGAAATTGCTATTAAAAATCTGTGTTGGAGAGATATTTCAGTGTTTTGCAAAGACTTAAATGTTTCTGCATGCTTGGGGGGAGGAAGGAAGCCACACTCACACAGAGTATATTTATTTAGTTCGTCCTTAACACTGCTGGCTTAAATAGAAGCTTCCTCTATCTTGTTGGAGGTTTTCAAATTGGAGCACATGAGTTTGATCTTTTTGGTTTTCGGTTAGAGTTTAAAGAAATTGAAGATGATGTTGCTGTCATAGTGGGGGAAAAAGGATCACTACTGGCCTTAGGCTTGCTGCAGAAAACTTACATTTTACTACAAACTGCTGTCCATGTGCTTATATGCCATTGAAATTGGAGCACAGACAAGGTAATCTTTCACTGGGGAAGATTAAAAAAAGAAAGGAGAGAAAAGAGAAGTAACCAGCAATCCAAGAGTAGGAAAAAAAAAAAAAAGCGAGAACAGAGGTTCAGAATAACTATAGTTCAGCTTTACCTCAGTAGTTTAATAACTTCTTGAGGCCTCAATCCAGCAGACGAAGCAATAAACTACAGCTGTATATGATCTTCTGTCTCCTTTGCTCTAGATCTTTATTAAAATAATATATTCACACCATAGTAAAAGGCTACAGTAAAACTAAAATTAAAATACACAGGTAACTTTAGAGAAGTGTGTTGATTTTGTGTATAGATTAAGTGTGTATAATTCACACATCACACATGGAAACTCAAAATTTTCTACCTTTGCTCTTTTAAGCTGTTACCTGTATTCCTGTATTTTTATGGAACTGGTGGATTAACACATAAATCTTTTAAAGTATTGTATAATTAATTTCTAGAGTATAAAGTAAAGGCTGGGTCTCTTTCTTTGACAGACTATTTCTGTCTCTATAATGAGAAAAGCAAAAAGTTAGGAGAGGAGGTGGTGGATTTATGTGCTTGAATACTGTAATCGTTCCACAAGAGAACAAGGGGGTGCTTAAGGGCTGCGTGAGCTAAAAGGAGCTTCTTTACAGAACAGTCTCATCACATCAGTATATATCTCACTTATCTACTCAAGAGCACAGAGGCACTCAGAAATGTTGAAATAGCCCATGTCTGTAGAAAAGCATGTTTAACAGAGTATTGTATGAATGGCTTCATGGGATACAAAGAC